>JAWNNU010000849.1:0-171356 GCA_035044585.1 Scaptomyza polygonia | reverse complement strand
CACGGATATTTGATATATATTGATATATATTGGATATTTGCAACCACCTCGGCAATGGAATTGCAAGCCGTATGCAATGGAACACCGTCCACAATACTGATAGAAGACACCGGATTGCTAACTTTATCGTCTGGCTGTACTGCTCGAAACTCAGAGATTAGTATCAGTACGTTCGGCACCAATAAGTCAAGTAAAACCAATCTACGCCCACTTTGGCGATCTAATCAAGCCTAACATCACCGATGTACCTGCGACAACTTTTAATATCTCAGAGAACAAGGCCCAAGAAGACAACGATCTGGACGACTTGCAGCGAAAATTGGCAACACTAAACGTCCAAGAGCTGCCTAACCAATCAAGCTCCATACTACATCACCATATAGCTTCTTATGCTTCGTTAGCTGTGTCCATCATATTGCTATGCGCCTATGCAACGCGAAAGAGACGCCTATGGACTGTGCGATCAAGCCGAGTCAGCCGTATCCCCAATACGAATTCACACTAGACCAAGACGACGGTTGAACACCTGTTCAACGGCCGGGAGAATGTTTAGGCGTATATATATATTTAAATCACAGCACAAACACATGGCACACAATAATAAATACAAAAAAATATGCTAATTAAACACAACATAATCTAAATATATATAAAAATCCATTGCTGTTCGTTAGTCTCGCTAAAACTCGAGAACGGCTGAACGGATTTATCTTATCTTAGTCTTGAAATGTTCGTGGAGGTCTAGGGAAGGTTTAAAAGGCGAGAAAAAATTGAATAATTGCCTGGAAAACCCTAAAATTAGCCTTTTCTATTTCCCATACAAATGTTTTCTAAATAAAATATAGTGAACTTGAACTTTATTGCTATTGACTAAAGTTCAAATCACTCACTGTTGTCTAAGCAATTTGAGTGTGTTTTATTCCCGCTGCACAAAGTTCAAATTCAATCATATCTATCAAAATAGTCTTCGCGTGTGCTTTAGAGAATCTAATGACGCGTTCCGAAACTAAACAAAAGTGAATCGCGAAAAAATTAAGTTTCTGAACACAACCATAATATTTGACATTACATTTAACAACCAACTAATATGTCAATCATTCTGTCGCACGGTTACGATATTTTATGAGTGCATCCTTCTATCTTTGTGAGTGACGATTACCGCTACACGCGCGAGAACTTTCTTTACTTTTGTGATAGTGACGTTCGAAGTAGTGTGCTCTTTTTTTGTTGATATTTTGTGATAGTGACACTTTACTGTTCAGTGAGCGCGAAATTTTCTTACTTTGATTATTAACGTTACGATGCCGCGGAGAAGACGACCTGACTTAGGTCATCGCAGTCAATCAAATGTGCGAAGAGCTACCTCACGTGCTAACCGCACTGATGACCAGAGAGACACAGATCAAGAAAATAGTCGTATTGCTATGTCAGAATTGCGTTATTTAGTGACAATGAAGTAGATAGGCTTAGAATGCAACAAGTTCGTGCACATCAAACACAACATCAGCAAGCACGACATAATGAAATTTGCAGTTAAAAGTAGGATCAGTTGTCATCATGCTGCGTAACATTAATCAACCTCGACTATGCAATGGAACAAGACTGGCTGTGAAAAAGCTGATGAATAACGTCATTGAGGCAACAATCATAAAAGGAAAATACAAAGGCGAGGATGTCTTGATCCTGCGAATACCGATGATTCCAACGGATTTGCCATTCGATTTTAAACGCTTACAATTTCCAGTACGTCTGGCCTTTGCGATGACAATAAATAAATCGCAAGGACAGTCTTTAGAAGTTTGCGGGATCAACTTGGAGTTTCCCTGTTTCGCGTCTTCGCGCGTCGGTAAACCGTCTTCTTTGTTTATTTACGCACCACAAAACAAAACAAAAAATATAGTTTATGTGAAAGCTTTAAATTGATTAACAAACTATATACCAGTGGGTTTCTGTAAATATCAAATTTAATCCTTATAAATAGCCAGTATTTCAGGAGGCAGTACGAAGTCTGCCGGGTCAGCTAGTATGTCAATAAATATGTAAATATCATAGGTCAGTACTTAAAATAGGTCAATTAAAAACAGCACCGTGAGTCAAATCGCCTTATTCGCGGAAACTACACAGCACGTGTAGCTAGAGCCGCGGTCAGCCAACCCGGTTGTTCCCAATACACAATTTAGCAGTGGTAAGCAACTGCTGCATACACGATAACCCAAATTACACATATGTAAATTAAGCTATATTTATCTATAAATACTGATACTTTCGTTAATAAAACTCAGAGTCTTTAATTGCAGTCAAGCAAACACAAGTCTTTCATTCTTTCTACAGGAACTCCCTCTCCTTAGTTCACCTAGTTACAAGTGCTAGTTGACGCCTAGTAGACGCCTTATTAGCAGTCAGTTTATGTACTGAATGCTTTTATACACACAAACATACGTCTTCATTGTTTTTTTCATTGTTCTCTTCAGCCTCTTGATCAATATCAACTGCAAAATCTCTAATTTTACGCCTTCAATAAATAATATTAAAAAAAAAAATAATTGGCGTTCAAAAACTAAGGCGAAAACTTTTGTTTAGTATATGATATAATAAAAACAATTATTAAAAAAAAATGTTCTAAGAAACGTTGTCTAAAGAACCATGTACTGTCTTTCGTATTAAAGTTACTTCATTACTTCAAGAAAGAAATAAGTGATATTAAATCAAAATTGCGATTTTTATACTCGATACCGAAGGTAAAGAGTATATTGGGTTTGTGCAATGTCCGTCATGGTGTCTGTCCGTCCGTCCATCCGTATGTTCGCAACTTTTGACGTAGAATACGTCTTACGTTTCGGTATGAGTGTGCTATCCAAAAAAGTTGTTGTTGTAATATGGTTGCTTCACAAAATCGCTCATTGCTCATGAACTAATGAATAGATTTTCCTCAAATTAATTTCATTTTAAAGCTAAGGCTTCAACCTTTATTTTAAGCTATATATATATATGAAGTGATTACATTTTCTATTGAAAAAATGAGACCAAAAACATGCAAAATTTTGCTTCATTTTGAAGACTTTAAATTGCTCTAGCAATCTCAATAATCAATCAATTAATCTGAGTT
The DNA here is from genome assembly GCA_035044585.1 of Scaptomyza polygonia. Classification (NCBI taxonomy): domain Eukaryota; kingdom Metazoa; phylum Arthropoda; class Insecta; order Diptera; family Drosophilidae; genus Scaptomyza; species Scaptomyza polygonia. The sequence continues at coordinate 168,250 of JAWNNU010000849.1, read as the reverse complement.
TTTCGAATTTAAGTTGAGATGAGGTAAACAAACATTCCCACATTCAAATTTATAATAATTTTGCCAAATATATAACTTTTTAAGGCAAAAAATCAGTGCAAAAATCACTACTTTTTTTTCAATTGCACATTGCTCAAAAATTCCGCCAGAGAATCGATTAAAACTTGTTTTAATACAAATTAGACTTGATTTCCTTTCGTTTGATATACATGCGGTCATGACTGATAGCTTCTAAATGTGGAAATTTCAATAAGATATTCGGGCATAATTAAATTTTCATACATAAATTCTTCCGTGCCAGGGGTGAACAAGCTCAGCTTAAGCGTCAGCCCCAAACAATTATAACACAATAAAATATGTTTACCCCAATTCTGAAATTTGCGTGCAAGTTTTCGAAATCATGTTTTATTGTATGTGTTGCACATTTAATTATGCTTTTGCACCAAAACAATAAATATACCCGTGCAAAAATATCATATAAACTATCGTGAGTTAAACTATCGATAATTCGTCTTTACGGTGGCAGCCCTGATTTTCGCATCTTGTGAACAGTTACTGTGAATTAAGTTAATTTAATTTAATTTAAATGAATATTGAACAATTAATTTCGCATTTTAATAATTTACAGCAACGTCGTCGTGCATCTGGAGTAGCAATCTATGCAAAAAGTACCATGTTAACATATTGTACTCCAATCGATATTTCAAACAGGCAACTGGTCGATAGCGATGTAGGCGACATTTGTCTGTCTGAAATTAAAATTAATAATCAAAAAAAATTTATTCTTGGCTCTGTGTACTTTCATCCAAATGTTTCTCAAAACAACAAGCAACAAATGCTTTTTTCTGCTTTATTGAAATATTCTCACATCACTGCACTAATAGACAAGAATTTCACAGTTGACACCGAGGTGGACATGCTCATCGTAGGTGATTTTAATTTAGAAATGACAAATGATTGTTCATTTGCAGAATTTATGGAAGAAAAATTCAAATTAAAGTATATTAAAAATGCAGCAACCACCTTAGCTCTAACCAATATAGATTTAGTATTTGCTAGAAATTTAAGTGTATCATTAATAAATTACATATCATACTTTTCCTTTCACAAACCTGTCATATCAAAAGTCACATTTCAAACATAAAACAAAAATACAATTTTAGATTTAATTATGCACAAATTTTGAAGTAATAAATTATGTAAATATATATTTCTATTTCAAGTCAATGTTTGCTAAATTTATATCAGAGATACTAACCAGTATTGCAGTAAAAAGGAAAAAATTAGCCAAATGACAACAAACACAATTAAAAATAAAATAAAACATCTATGTGGCTGTTGTTATTAGGCTACCGCTTCATAATTTTTGTTGCACAAGGACAGACGTATTCTACGGCTAACCTATGCGCCCGTGTGATCTGACACAGGCTGTCAATTTATTTTCCACACCCTTCAAGCTAGAGACTTGAAATTATGCAAATGTCTTTATGTATGGCATAGTAAATTAAAGTGTTAAGATTGGAGTTCTACGATAACTAGGGGGCTGGCAAATCGATAAACTCGATAACGCAAAATCGATAGATCCAGCTATTTCGCAAGCTCTTACAGCTAGAACTACCAAATTTGGGGAGAAAATAGCTACCAACAACCCCCAAAAAACTGCATCAAAAATTTTGGAGCCACGCCCACCCATGCCGCCCCAGCTCCCCGCAGTTTAACACCAAAAATGCCCATATCTTCTACAGTTTTTGAGCTAGAGCCATCAACTTTGTTGCCAAGATAGGTGATTACAACCTCCGAAAAAATGCATGACAAATTTGAATGCCACGCCCATCTATACTGCCCTATTCGCCCTCAACCGCCACAACGCTTCGCTAAAAACGGTAGTGCGTATATCTTCCAAAGTGTTTGAGCTAGAGTCACAAAATTATATAGGTAGATAACTGGTAACGACCCTCCAAAAACTGCATCAAAGTTTTGACGCCCCACCTACCCATTCCGCCCCCAGCCCCCTCGCAGCTTACAAACAGAAATGCTTATATCTATTACATTGTTTAAGCTAGAACCACCAAATTTTGTGCCAAAATAAGTGATTATAGCCCCAAAAAATATGCATAAAAACTTTGGATGCCACGCCCATCCACACTGCCGAAAAAAACGGTCACTATGGATATCAATGGTTTCTTTCTTGAAACCCGACCATGGATATTTTTTTCAGTTTCATCGCAGACTTTTGTTAATTTTCGGAGCCGATAAATGCTGGTTAATCCTTTTCCTGCAGAACTTTTCTCTCCTTTCTGACGGACAATGGCATTGACCAGAACGTTCGTTATTTTCCAAGTTCCCACTATTTTTTAAACGTTGTATACAACTACGGGTTGTGGACGGACTTCTGTCAAACATTTTGCAAATATAATCAGTTGATTGGCCCTCATCGTGCAGATGCAATATTATTTCTTTCTCAGCAAGAGTTAATTCCTTTCCCTTGGGCATTTTCATGTAATTACGACAACTTTGACAGTCAAACTGAACGAGTAAAACTAAAATCATATTAGCACACTAAAAACTGCGCAAAAGAAAGTCGAAAAATAACGGTAAATGCAATAAGAAAGAAATAAACAGTAGACGCAATAGTCACAACGAATACTTTTGTGAGATAAAAATATGCGTTTTTTTTAGTTTTGTTCCTACCGTTAAGAACTTCCATGTTTTCCATGTAAAATCATAAAACATAAAAAAGTTGCTGCTATATTGTTGAAAACCGAAATTATATGCACCGTATGCTTGGCAACGAATACTTTAGTGACTCACTGTATGTATATAGTTACATGCAGATCTATGCTTGCACTTGTCCACACGAACAACATTTGTTAAAGTTTATTTTCTTTAAGGGAATTAATATCTGATTGATTTTGCGTTCGAAAACCTTTCTTCGCTCTGTTCTTGAATCGGTTGGTTTGAGTGTGCGTGCGCTCCCGGCAGAATTTCTGACTTGTTCTTTCAACCCCTTTTGGTTGCGGGTCAATTTTGGTTTGATCATTCGTTTTGTGCGAGCGCTCGCGCCAAATTCTCTCTTTGCACTTTTAAACCCCCACCACGGCATGTAAACGGCTGTTGCCCAGAAAGTGCCTGTAGCAAACGTTTGACTAGCTTATTTGAAGTTGTTTAGACTGTTTTCGTTTGCTTGTTCACTTAACGCGCCAGGTGCGTGTGTGTGTTCAGTAAGCAAACTTGGCGTTTTGTTACATACATAGTTGCGGTGCGTGAGCTAGAGTAGTAGTTGGCAGACCGTTAATTCTATAAGCCAGCTAAGAATGATGAACTACATGAAGCTGAATTATTTTACGGTTTGTGCGATAGGCAAATGAAATTACATTTCGAGCTGCCCATCATGCAAAAAACATTAGGTTAGGTTAGACCGACTGACCCTCCCAGGGGAGTGTCACACATAGACCGCTAAAGGGTCCTTAGTGGGGCCGGTGGTCGGAGATGGTTGGGACTTTCTCGGTGTGAGGTCCTACGGAGTGTGTGTACTTCGTGCAAACGCAAGAAGCCTTCTGGGTTCCTGCTTGCTGGCTTCTTCGAGCGAAGCCAGAAATGGAATTCGGAAGTGGCGTAGTCGTTGTGCTGCCAGTGCGGGGCAGCTGCAAAGGAGGTGCTCCAGCGTTTCCTTGACACCTGGATCTTTGCATTTCCTGCATTCGTCATTGTTAGTTATGCCTAGCCTTTTCGCATGTACTGCGACTAGGCAGTGGCCTGTCAGTAGCCCCACTAGCCTCCGGCAGTCATGTCTTTGTAGCTTAAGCATATATTGCGCTAGTTTGTGCTTGTATGTTTTGCACATTATTTTAGAGATCTTGCAGTCAGAGGTGTTTGTCCACCTTAGATCTGCTAACTCCCGTGCTTTATTTTCCATGTAGGAGTGTAGCGTTCGCAGAGAGATTGGGACTTCCGCAGTTTCACTGTTGAGTCCCATTGCACCTTGCTTGGCTAGAGTGTCTGCTATCTCGTTGCCTTCGAAGCCCTGATGGCTTGGAATCCAATAGATGCGCACTTTTTTGGAGGTGCTGAGTGCATCTAGTGTTTCTCTGCTCGCCAGGACATTTCGAGAGCTTATGTGGTAGGACTGCAGGGCTTTAATTGCCGCCTGACTGTCCACGAATATGTTTACTTGTTCCTGTGTTGTATTTGTTTGTAGGACTGCTTCTGCTGCTTTCCTTATTGCGAATATCTCAGCTTGGAATATGCTGCAGTGGTCCGAGAGTTTGTAAGTCAGGCTCATGGGTGGTTCGGCGCAGTACACTGCTGCTCCAACCCCGTCCCTCATTTTTGAGCCGTCTGTGTATATGTTAATGGCTGACTGCTCTGCTCCTGAGCGCCAGTCATCTTTTCCAAGGAGCGTGGGCGTGAAGTTAAAATTGTTTCTTGGGGTCATATAGTCCGTTTCGACTATGTTCGCCCGTCCAATTGTGCTATGCCCGTAGTTGTGTATCGCCATGTTGCCTATCGTGCAAAGACGTTGTGCAGTCTTTTTTGCTACTAAGCGTGCCTGTATGTCCACTGGGTTGTTATTCAGTATGGTCTGTAATGCTTTAGTTGGTGTAGTCCTCAGCGCCCCTGTGATGCATGTAAGTGCATGTCGCTGGGTTTTTTCCATTCGTTTCAGGTATATGGACTTCTCTGTGGCTTTCCACCATACCAGTATCATATAGAGCAGTATAGGACGCACGATCGAGATTAGAATCCAGTGTGTCAGTCTAGGTGATAGTCCCCAAGTGCTACCCAACATCTTTTGCGATATATAGAGTGCATTGGTGGCCTTCTTCACCCTTTCCTCCACATTGAGCTTCCAACTCAGCTTGCTGTCCATTACTATCCCTAGGTATTTGATACTTTCCTTTGGTATCAGCGTTTTATCGTTTATTTTCGGTGGAGTCCAGCGAGGTACCTTGTATCTCTTCGTGAAGAGAATGAGGCCCGTCTTGTCCGCGTTGATACTTAGACCGGCTTCCGTGGCCCATGCTAGTATCTCTTTGAGTGTGTGGTCCATGACTGAGCTTATTGTCGATGGACACCTGCCCGTGATAATTATGCTTATGTCGTCTGCATAGGCGGTTATCTTCGGGGCTTTCCGTTTGAATTTTCTAAGTAGGTCGTTGACTACCAAGTTCCACAGTAGGGGTGAGAGCACTCCTCCTTGGGGTGTGCCGCATTTTGCTTCCCTGACTGTGGTAGTGGTTCCCCATTCCGCTAGTATTCTCCTGCTGCGCAGTAGGTTCTGTACCCAGGAGTTCACTGCTTCTGTTGGGGTCACAGCTCTTAGGCTGTGCATTATTGCTTCCGTTGACACATTGTTAAATGCGCCTGAGATGTCCAGAAATGCGCCTAGGGCGTATTCTTTTTGGTGTAGTGCTTTCTCTATGGTTGCTACCAGGGAATGTAGCGCTGTCTCCACTGACTTGCCATTCGTGTATGCGTGTTGGTTCTGTTCTAGAGTCATATCCGTGTTCTCTCTGATGTGGAGATCTATCAGTTTTTCTAGCGTTTTTAGAAGGAACGACGACGTCAGGCTTATGGGTCTGTAGTCTTTAGGCAGCACGTGGCTACATTTTCCCGCTTTAGGCAGGAAAATTACCCGTGCCGTCCTCCAGGCCACCGGCACATAGCCATAACTGAGGCATCCTCTGAATATTTCTCTCAGCCATGGAGAGATCACGTGTTTGACCTTCTGCAGCATGGCCGGGAATATCCCGTCCGGACCCGGTGATTTGTAGCTCTCAAAGGAGTCTATAGCCCACATTATCCGTCGCGTAGATGTGATATCTTCAGGAATTTCCACCCTTGTGGTTGAAGGTATCGTTTGTGTGTTTGTGTTGACTTGTGTGCAGTTAGGGAAATGTGCCTCCAAGAGCACATTTGCCGCATCTTCACTGCTTTCCGTCCATCTGCCATCTTCGGTTTTTAATTGGCTTTGAACTGTCTGTTGGCGAGCTAGCAGCTTCCTTAACCTTGCGGTGTCAGCTGTCTTCTCCATGCCTGAACAAAAGTTTTGCCATGCGTTTCTTTTAGCTACTCGCACATTTTTCTTAAAGTCACGAAGCCTTATTCTGTATTCTATCCATACTAGCTCTTCTTCCGCTTGTTTTGCGAGTTTGAAGAGTTCTAGTACGTCTTTCCGTTGTCCTTTGAGTTCTGGAGTCCACCATGGGGGCCTGTGTCTCTTCTTCTCTTGGGTCGGTGTGCATGTTTTATGATAGGCCGCCACCAAATTTTTATTGAGTGTCTCCAGGGACTTCTCTAATTTATCTAGTGTGGCTATCTTGGGTGGTCGTGGTAGGTTTCTTTCAACCTCTATACCGAACTGCTCCCAGTCGGTGTTTCGCGGGTTTCTATACACCTTCTTCTTCACTATTCGTTCAAAGTTTACACGGAATTGAATGTACTTGTGGTCTGAGAAGGAATGTCTACTAAGGACTCTCCAATCTTGTACCACAGTATTCGTTACCGTCGCTAGGGTAATATCTAAGACGTTGGAGGAGGTGGGGCCAACATATGTTGGTGCTTCCCCCTCGTTTGCTATCTTAAGATTAGTTTGTAATATGAAATCAAGCAGTGACTCACCTCTGTCGTTGGTGTCCCCGCTTCCCCATACCGTATGATGTGCGTTGGCGTCTGCTCCGATGATGAGGGCCTGCTTTTTTGGCTCGGCCTCCATCACCATTCGGGTGAGCTCTTGAGGAGGTGCGTCGGTGTCGTGCGCCATGTAGCAGGATTCCATCAGTATTGGCTCATCTCTGCCACCTTCTAGCGCTACCACTGTCAGGTCGTCAATGCTATAATTAGACAATAAGTAAGCATAGATACCTTTCCTCACTAGGATCACGGTCCATTGTTGGCTGTGGCACCCTCCACGGATCGGACTTCCACCACAGTTAAGTCCGCATCCTCGTCGTCTTCCAGTTCTAGGCTTTTGGTGGCATGGGTGACCTCTGCCAGGTCGCTCTCCACCTCACCCGCCTCCAACGTGTTGGTGTTTTTGTCGTCGGGGTGGCGCTTCTTGAGTCGCATGTAGACACTACCCACGCCCCACGCCATCTTCCCGAATCTTCCGTAAAGCAAATCGTCGGCCTCCTTGTTGATCTGGATCACCATTTGCTGACCCTTGCTATCGGGCTTCGCAACATGGATCACCTTCCAATCAGCAGTTGGCACGTCCGGGTTTTGCCACTTGAGTAGCTGTAGCGCCTGGTCCACCGGTGTGACCCGCGGGAAGAGTACTTTTGCCTTCGGCACGGACGGAATACATGTTCTGTCCACTACCTCCAGCTTGGCACCCACCCACGGAGCGTCCAGAGCAGCCACGACGCCGGTGACCCACTTCAAGGTGTGGTCATCCTTGCAGCTCAAAACTTTGACGCCGGAGAGCCAGCCCGCTCCATCAAATGAGATGGGAAGCGAGTCCGATTCGCCCATACGCCTCAGAAGCGCATCGAACAGTAGCTCCTCCACCTTCTTCCACTGTTCGGGCTTCATTTTGCCGTTAGGGTCGCTCCGGTCGATGAGCGCGACGACTAAATGCCGCCTCGCTACATCGCTGGTCGTCGGCTTTGCCCGCGTCATTGGCTTTTTGCAGGGCCGCTTGCTAGCTGGCACCTCTGCTTTTGCGGTTTCAGCGGATCGCTGGCGTTTGACGGCCAAACTCTCCTCCACCTTATTGGCAAAACCAGCGTCCCTCGGCGCCATGTTTTTCCTCTTTTCAAAGTGAGACCTACCCTCTTTGATCTTTTGGTCGGCCCACTCCTGCTGGCGGATCTCATCAGTTGTGAGATCTCGCTTGCATTCTGTGAGCCGAGCCCTGATCTTAAGGGCGGCCTTGTATTGGGCTTTGGCTCTCATGCCTTCCTTTGACCTTTTGAGCCCGACCCTACTAGGGGTACTGGAACTCGTCGGGTCTAGAAGACATGTGTCCTCAACCTCGGACGTATTTGACCCTAAATGCGATTCGCAATCCGAGTCTCCTTGGACTGCGGTATCACGCCACATCTTGGGTTTGTGTGTTGATGTGGCAGTATCTTTACAACCGTCCTGGCCTGCTCCAACCAGTACGGAGGGTGGGTTGCTGGCGACACGCAGAGAGGATTTCTCCCCCCCGTGCCCGCCGGTGGTAGCACCCTTTTCCACCGACGTTTGGGTTGACATCCCAACCCGTGCTTGACCGTCCGTCATCTCCATGTGATTTTTTTTTTTGGGGAGTCTACCCATAGCATTTTATCCTTACTGCCAAGGACCTCGAGCCATAGTTTGCTCCTCACCCTCGCAATGCCGAAGCTTTTGAGTGGTAAAGAGCTCACCTAAGCTAGGCATCGAACTTCCTCTGCACAAGCGAGTAGATTCACAGTACCTTTGTTTGTTTTGGGGCAGGACGGCATCTGTAGCATTGGTCGGCCCTTCGCCCTCGCAGTGCCGAAGCCTTTGAGTGGTTAGGAGCTCTCCTCCGCCTGGCAGCGATGGCCTTGCCTTGGCTTACCTCTTACCCTCGCAGTGCCTAGGCCTTTGAGTGGAATAGAGTTCACCTTAGCGGGGCATCGATGCCTGTTGCCTAGGCTTGCCCCCCATGCCCTCGCAGTGCCGAAGCCTTTGAGTGGTTTGAGTGGTTCGCTTTGGCCGGACACCGCCCTTTCTCTCCGCAAGGCAAATAGCACCAAGTACCCCTCGCTTGTTCCGAGGCAGCACGATGCCCATTGCCCAGCCGGCACCCTCGTGGAGGGTTCAGCTGAGGAGTTTTGCCAGCCGCAAAAAACATTGCTCGGCTGGATTGTGGCAGGCAAATGTACTCGACAAGCGCCGCGGCAACAGTGCAGTGAAAGTTTGGTAGCTCAAGTATCTATTTGTTCTCCCGTCTCTAAAGAAAATTGTTTTTGGGAATTGGACCAATGTCCTATCGAGTCGAAGGCTGTTCGCCACACAGCTGAACAGCATTCCTGTGAACTACACTTTAAGACAACTGTACAACGGTTATCTTCCGGTCGCTTTCAAGTGAATCTTCCCTTTAAGACCGATCCAAAGGTTCTTGGCCTGTTCTTTCAAACTGCTGAAAGACGTTTTTTTGCAGCTTGAGCGCAAACTGTCAAGAGCTGAAACTCTTAGAAATATGTATCATAACTTGATGAAAGAGATTTTGGATTTGGGACATATGTCCATTTTGACGTCTGCTCTTCGAGAACAGCATTACTACATTCCTAATCAATGCGTTCTGCGACCTGAGAGTACCTCAACAAAACTTCGTTTTGTTTTTGATGCATCCAGCAAAAAATCAACAGCAGTTTCTCTAAATGAAACACTTAGGATGGGGCCAACTATTCAGAAGAGTGTTATTTTAAGGGTTGGTGAACTTTCGGTTGAACAAATATGCTGTAACTGCAGACATTTCAAAAATGTATAGGCAGATCAATGTTTCTGAGGAAGACAGAGACTTTCAACTTGTCTTGTGGAGAGAAACCTCTTCGCAAAATAAACTGTTATATTTAACGTTCCATTCCAATGTAAACATTGCCCAAATCAAAGCAGCGATCTGGAAGCACTTAATATATATGTACACCGCTTACACTGTATTCCTTTATACAATAAGTTCAAAAAATACTCTTCAACTGAGCACACGTACCACGTGCATAATAAACTTATACTTTATCAATAAAGCTCTCTCATATAATTGTCTGTGTGCTGCTTCATCTCGAAGCTAATATCACAATAGGTTATGAGTCCAGCTCCAGCCACAATTTATATGTCAAGAAAAATTATAATGAAAGTTTAAGCAGAAAGCCGTGAAAAATGGCTAGTGGACATATCAGAATTGAACCACTTAACGCGAATAATTCTGATACGTGGAAGTTGCAAATGCGCGCAGTTCTTGTGAAGAAAGAATTGTGGAAATACCAAAAAGGCACGAAAAGTTGCCCTGCTGAAAATGTAACAAAACTCGCTTGGGAACACTGTTGAGATGCCAAGCTTTTTTGGCAACTATAATTGTTCAAAATGATAAAAACAACGAACTCAATATAAATTACACTTTATTGTTTATTAGCACACATGAAAATATGTAACTATTAATATAATTGGCTGTGGCTTGACCAAGTGTCAGCTTCGCCCAAAGCAGAATCGCGCAACCGTATGTACAAAGAGATTAACGACGACTGAATAATAGCCAAAAGTGATAAACATGCGCAGCCGAAGCGAACATGCATATAAGAATGCAATCTGCGCTGCCGACAAAGTTAGACTTTTACGTTAACATAATTTAAGAGAAGCAGATTAACAGTGGTGGCGCGTGTAGTTGTACAGCATTAATATTGATGTTTATGATGATCTGTCGGCTGCTCCCGACAAACACCAAGACGAAAAAGCGCGTGCAGGTATTTTGTTGTCAGTAAGTCCATCAGAGTTGGGCTTAATTGAGAATTGTGTGATATCAAAAGAGTGCTGGTCAAAATTGCAAGAAGTTTTTCAGTTCAAGGGGCCTGTGCGTAAAGCAAGCCTTCTAGAGAAAATAGCTCTGTCGGGCATTTATGCTGGTGACGACGTCCGACATCACTTAAATGAGTTTTTCGACGCAGTGAAAAAACTAAAAGAAATTTGTGTTGCGATTGGCGATGATCTATTAGCTATCTTGTTGTATATTTTGCCTGAATCATAAGAAACCTTTCGAAGTGCAATGGAGACACGGGATGACTTACCGCACCCCGATATACTAAGAGTAAAAATTCTAGAAGAATCTGAAGCACGCAAGTCGAAGGAAGAACGTGGAGAGAAAAAACCATTTTCGTTAATCGTCGAAAAGACAAACAAAACGGCAAAAGCGACAAGAACGGTAAATACCAAGGGAGACGAGAAAATGTTTTGTGTGTGGTAAAGCAGGCCACATAGCAAAAGACTGCCGAAACAAAAACTGAATCGCAAAGAATAAAGAAGAGAGAGCCACTAATGACAGTAAGCTAAGCGAAATTCGAAGTATGTATGCAGAGAGGAAAAACGGTAGTTCATGGTGTCTAGACAGTGGATGTTCGGCACACATGAGTTCGAGTAAAGGCGCATTCCATAGAATAGAAAGTATTGAGAAGACTTTGCACTTAGCGAACAAGAACACAACGAGAATAAACGGCATTGGCCAAATAACCATGACTGAAATCAAAGGGAAAAACAAAAGAGAAGATTTACGCCAAAATTTGTTATCTCTCTCCAAAACCACAGATCATGGCTTCGAGGTGCATTTTAGAAAAAATTAAGCAGTGATTGTGAGAAACAAAGGAGAAGTCTGGCTGAAAGCAAAAAGGTACGGCAACCTTTATTACATAGATAGTGAAGAACATCATGTAAATAAAGCGGAGGTGAGTGAATTAAATGACATAAACATGTGGCACTACCGTATGGGACACGTTAATGTGAACGATTTGAAGGGAATGGCTACAAGTGGAAAAACCTACGGCATGAACTTTGATAATAAGGCGCAATTATCAATATGTTAAATTAGTATACACGAAGAGCAAACTGCAAATAATCTCAAGAGCACCAACAAACAGCGAACCAGTGAACTGCTTGAAATCGTACACAGTGACGTGTGCGGTCCGATGAGAACTGAGTCAATCAACGGCTCTAAATATGTAGTAACTTTAATTGATGACCATTCGAGATTTTGTGAAGTATACTTTCTTCAACAGAAGTCAGAAGTATTTGAAGCGTTCAAAACTTATAATGCAAAAGCGGAGAATTTTACCAACAAAAAGATAAAGGCTCTACAATCGGATAATGGTACCGAATACTGCAACAATGAATTTAATGATTTTTTGACAAAGCATGGAATTACACGAAGGCTGTCTACACCGCATACTCCGCAGCAAAATGGCATAGCAGAACGGGACAATCGAACATTAATAGAAATGGCTAGGTGTATCATGCGGCAATCTGGATCACCTCCATCAATTTGTGCAGAAGCAGTCAACATAGAAAGGCACATCGAAAACCGATGCGTTACAAAAGGTTTAAATTGAGAGATCCCATTCACATTTTTGACAAAGAAAATTTCAACAGTGGCTCACCTACGCATCTTTGAGCCAAAAGCATATGCGATCATAAAGGGCGGCAATCGTGGCAAGTTCAAGACGAAATCCGAAGAATGCGGATTGGTTGGCTACTTAACAGAATCAAAAGCTTATCGACTTATGGTCACCGAAAAGGCGTAAGAAAATAACAAGTAACGATGTCAAGTGATCGAATGTTTCAGGATTGAAAAGCGAATACCAGGATTTCTTCAGCTCTGAAGTTATCGTAGATGACAGCATCTTAAATATCAAGATAAGTGAGCGGCAATAACAAAGCAGTAGCTCATCTAGCAAAGATGATTCCAATGACGTTTTCAGCAACATGGCAGAGGGCGTCCTAAACTTTTGAGGACAGGGAAAAGAGGTAGACCACGCAAAGTATACCAACCAGCTGATTTAAAAGTGAGCGGCGGGCCCGTCAACGAGCAATGTTCTAATTCATCGTCTGAGAACGAATTTGAAGAATGCGAAATGGCATTAACAGCAATGGCAGGTAACACCATTACAATTGAAGATGCGCAAAATTCGAGCGATGCCAAAAACTGGATCAGAGCGATCGAATATGAGTACATGGCGCATGTACAAGGTGGCACATGGAAAATTGTGGAACGCCCTGCTGATAAGAAAACTATTGGCAGCAAAAGGTGTTTCGCACATAACGAGCTGGGACTTTAACTGTCAAGATGAATGCGAGGTTAGTTAGCAGCGCTGGCAGCAGAATCTGACATGGAGATTCATCAAATGGACGTGGTGACAGCATACCTAAACGCAGAGCTGGAAGAAAACTTCTTCATGGAAATACCAGAAGGATTGGAAGATTTCACAGGCAAATTAAAATCAGGTGCAGCTATTTTTTCGAAGCAGGATCCAATTACCAAAAAGCACATACAAGCGGCAAGGGCATGGCGCAAGGCGCTGATTGAGACGAAAAACCCTGTTTGTCTACTGGAAAAAGCTTTATATGGATTACGTAAATCAGGTTTGCAATGGTAGCGAAAACTAACAGAGAAGCTGCAAGAGATGGGTCTGGAAGCAACTATGCAAGATCTATGCGTATTCGTGAAACGACAGGAGGAGAAAATTCTCATAGTCATGATTTACGTTGATCATTAACTTTTAGCGTAAAATTATCCAAAGTGGCTTGACTAAACGAAGAGTTACTTAGGAGATGAAAGACATCGGTCCAGTAAAAACGTGCCTGATCAGAGACTTCCAACAAAACTTGGAAAAATATCAAATCATCATCGCACAAGAGCTGTACATTGATACCATTTTAATGAGATTAGGTAAGCAAGAATGCAAACCTGCATAGAAGCGAAGACATTGCGGCGATCTGAGTCCCCCGAAGAGGAGGAAATGAGAAGGTACCCTTATCAAAGCTTAGTAGGTGCCTTACTAATTCTTTCAGCTACAACCAGACCAGACATCGCTTACACCGTGAATTTCCTGAGCGAGTTTAACTCCTGTTATGAAGCGGAACACTGGAAAGCGGCTATACATAAGCGGTACGAAGCAGTTTGGCCTGTTATACAGGAGAACAGTCGAAAATATAAACCGCGTAGTAGATGCAGACTGGGGTGCAAATTTAAGCGACATGCGCTCCTATTCTGGTCTTGCATTCGTCATGGCTGGCGCAACCATAAGTTGGGAGGCGCGAAAACAGCGCACTGTTGCGTTATCAAGTACACAGGCAGAATACTTGGCAATTTCACACGCAGTAAAAGAAGCCTTATATCTAAAGAAACTACTTAGAAAAGTGGGCAGAAAATGCGTATCCGTGGTTCTTTTCAACGACAATCAGAGCCCTCAGAAGTTTGTGAGAGGATTCGGTTTTCATCGATTCATTTCAATAAGGACATTGATGTGCGCCATCACTTCATACAGCAGACGCACCAAGATGGCGACATCACCGTTGAATATATGCAGACAGAACACATGCCAGCGGACGTCCTCAACAAAGGCTTAAGCAGCACAAAGCATCAAAAGTGTATATCATCCTTGGGCGTCATTCATATAAAATCTGCAGAACAGCTACTTTGAGGGGGTGTGTCATATTTAGCGTTCCATTCCATTGTAAACATTGCCCAAACACAAAGCAGCGATCTGGCAACATTTAATATATATGTACACCGCTTACATTGTATTCCTTTATAAAATAAGTTCATAAAAAACTCTTCAACTGAGCACACGTACCACGTGCATAATAAACTTATACTTTATCAATAAAGCTCTCTCATATAATTGTCTGTGGGCTGCTTCAGCTCGAAGCTAATATCACAATATGAACAGATTGAATATTGTTTCATATGTTACAGCAGTAGCACAATTTTTGGCTGTTCATAGTTTGTTTGAATTGACAAATACCTACACACAATCACATCCCGTTTGTGCGGGTGTGATTAAAAATTTTTTTTATGTTGACGATATGCTGGCAAGTGCAGACAGTTTGAAAGAAACTGACACCGTTTGCAGCCAGGTCGATGATATATTGCACGCAGGAGGATTTCCACTGGTCAAGTGGGCTCACAATTGCCAGAATCGGTCTGGTGAAAGGAACGCCAGTGAAGAAATAATTATAAAATTTGATGAGCAAATCTCAGTAAAGACGCTTGGAATGCGTTGGGCACTTCAAAAGGATATGTTTAAATATCATCTTGACGTGGATATTTTTGCCTACCTTAAACCAATAAAGAGCAATATTTTGTCGATAGCTTCTTTTTTATTTGACCATGTTGGCTTATTGTGTCCAATTGTCATTAAGGGAAAAATTTTGTTGCAGAAGTTATGGAGGCTAAGGTAGATTCGGATAATGCAATTCCGATGCATGGAAAGAGATTACCAGAACCTTACGGGATTTGCAAAAAAAGTCAATCCCTCGGGTACGTGTGCTTGACCGTGCACCAAAAGATTCAATTGCACGGTTTTGCTGACGCCTCCAGACTTGCTCGGCTTCAACCTCGATGCAGCGTGGCGAATCTCATCTAGTGTGATGGCCTCAGCTACGGAGGGCATGCTTGGCACAGGCGGGAGCTCGCCCAAATCCTCCGGCATACTTTGAAAGAAATGCCTAACAATCTCTTGCAGTGATAACGGATCCATGGGGTGGCAACGAGAAGAGGATTTGAACCGTTTTACTACCATCTTATAGGCGTTACCCCTTGGGTCGTTTTCCGCTGTGTCGCACAGGTCCAGGAAGCATCTGCGCTTGCTGTCTTTAATAAGCTTCTGGAAGCATCTCCTGCTGTCATGAAACTGCATCTGGCGTTCCTGGAACACCAGCGATCCGCGTGAGCGCTGGTAGCGGCATTGTGAGGTAGGCCCGGTGCGAGCCTCCCACACATTGAGTTATTAACAAAGAAGACTATTATGAATTATTACTTAAATATTTATCGCTTATCATTACTTACATACTTAAGCTGATATACGAACTTACTTATAAATTAGTATTTACACACTTCTTACTGAACTATGTACGAATCATTACTATTACTTTCGATATGTATAGTAAATTAAAGTAAAGCAGACGCGAGAGCAAGTAGAGGTTCGGCAAGACAAAAGAACGCAGCGCAGCAAGAGGGTCGGGCAGCGAAGCCGGCGACAAAAGAGCGAAGGCACGCTCGCGACACGCGACCCAATTGTCGCGAGCAAGGGTAGAAAAGAAGCGCGCTGACCTCAAGTGCGAGACCGGCGGAGTAATAAAAAAGGGGAAGAGGATGGTTAGGAATGAGATTAGAGAAAGACTAAAGTGTAAGCATCGTGAAAAGATTTTAAGAATAAAAGAAAAGTGAAATGGTCATGCTAGCTAGGTCACAAGCCTGGCTTATCATCTGCATCGTGTTGTCCACCACTTCTTCGAAACTATCAGCAGTGTCTAGGATGACAGCAGATTCGATGTTTGCACTAAAAATCCGCGCATCTAATGTCTCGACGCGATACCTAGGCCAATGTTGATCTGGAGCATAACGGCGATCAGGGCGTGCCCCAATGGTGCATCATATGGTAGCGTGGTCACTTGCATTAAATGGGTCGTCGACGCTCCAGCAGGACGAACTGAACAGCGAGTTACTAACAAAAGTGATGTTGACCACCGAACCTAGTCCAGCTCTCTTGAAAGTGTGCAGCGTTCCCTGGTTTAAGAGCGCCATGTTGAGGATCGAGAACGCCCTTGGCATTGGTTGATGAGCTGCCCCACTCCTCTGCCCACGCGTTGAAGTCGCCAGCGATGACGATCGGGTGACGGCCTCTAGCGTCTGCTACCAGGCAGTCCAGGGTGAATGTGAATTCAGATAACTGCAGACTGGGGGGTAGGTAGACTTCATAGAACCACAGGCCGCCCACGTGCGCGCACGTAGTATTCGGCCGGATGGACACTGACCAGCGGAGTCCCGTCATTCCCTTAGGACCATAAGGCCGCTCTCCCAGTTGTGGCCGAAGCGCATCTATGGCCCTGACATCCGGTATGGTTCCAAGGTGTTTGTGTGTACCAGAGCGTGTGTGGAAGTGTATCGGGGAATATGTGTTTTTGCGGGGTTACGCGTGTATACCAGTTGGTGCGAGTTTGTTATACGGCTGCCGGTACGTGTTCGTCAACTTTGTACTCCCTCTATCACTAATGGAAACACAATTGGTCACAAATCTGCTGCCGGTGCCGCTGCTCGTTCCAATTCAATGTCGTTGCCTTTAACGAACCGAATCCCTGTCGTTGTTTTCATGTGTTGCCGCTTGTCCCAGAAAACTCACGTCCCGATCAGTTTTAAGTCCAGTTAGAAACTTAGTATGCTTAATCATTTGGAAATTGCAGGGAAGTTCCACATGGTTTATTCGCTTCAACGATACCTTCATGGTGATTTGACTCAACAAAAAAAAAATGCCAAACAAAATAGATAAATTTTATTGTGCTATTTGCTTCCTCGTAACATTCAGTTATGAACTTCATCAATTTCCCAGCCTTCATTTGGCGTAGTAATCCCATCTTGATACTTTTACTATCCTGCCCATAGACAAAGATATTTGCAAAGTCTCAAGTCTCTAATTTTTAAGGATGTCGACTAAAATTGCGTCCATGAAAACGGAAAGACACCATGATGGACTTGTACATAACCGAATTACTTTTTAGTTTCGGAATCCAGTAAAATAAATACCTACACCATAAGTTTAGGCTAAATTCTAAACATTACAAAAAAATATATGATTAACACAACAAAATGTTTTTTTTATGAAATCGGTTAAAATATACCGATGTGGTGTTCTAGTAAATTTCACTGCCCAATAAACGCTTCGATCTAAAAGACTTTTAGAGGTAACGATCTCAAAAATATGATATCCGATTGAACGAATGAACGAGTCAATCTTAAAGACTTTGAGAGTTCCGATACATAATATTAGCTTTTGAAACTCATCAGCAGTACAAGTTTGTTTCGAACTATTGATCATTTTGCCGTTTTCTATGTAAAGCTGTAATTAATAAGAATAAAACCTAAAATTTCAAAACTTACAAGTTTCTTAAATGTTTTGGTATAATTTTGATTACCCGTCAAAATTTCTTCGTAATAGTTCGAAAAATTACGAAGATTTTAGTAAGCTGTGCTGGAGATTTTTTTTTACCCTAAATAGCGTTCAGAGTATTCTATAGTCAAGCTCTCTCAACAAGAGCCTCATCACTTCTAAATCATGCAACTTACCGTGAGACCACACGTGGCAACCAATCACCGCCACAGTATTTTGCCAGCACAGCATCATTAGTCGAGCTGCCATCGTAAAATATCAAATGATCGCGTTCGCCAGTACAGTCCGACCAGGCACGTATAGAGCGTGAGGTTTTATTGAAGCTGGCAATAGAGCTGCAAGTTTGAAAATTTATACAATTAGATCAATGAAATAAAGGGGAACGAAGTCAAGGTAGAACATTTAAGTCAGCACAACCAACTGCTTATATATATGATACCTGTTATTGCAGCTTAATCAGATATTAAAGAGACAGCATGCGGAAATGGGTGCGCTAATAATAAATTTTTGTTTTGCCCTAAGGCTATGCAAATGCAAGGCTACAAAAGCGCAGTATTATTCTTGAAAAAAAACTGATTACTTAAATTCCAGCTGTCATGCTGTTCGACCCTATGAACGCAACTATTTGACACCTTTAAAGCAATGACCTCAAATTTTAAAAATATTCTGCTCCAAAATGGCAAGGTTGGACAGTTTGGCTGGGTTTTTATAGCTTGAGCCACTTAATTTGATGAATAAAAAAAGTACCCATGCCACTTATGTTTCCTAGCGCTCAAATGAAAGTGAGAAACACAATATGGCAGAAACTAAGAAACGTATAGAAACTCTTACGCTCTTATCCTAAACCTCCTTGTTTTACGAAGGAATTATCTAAATTAAAACACGTGAGGACAAGATCCTATACAAAATTTAATAAAACTGGAAATACTATAAATTTATCAATGTATATATAAGCAAAGTCAAATTAGATTTCTGTGAACACTTTTTGTTATAACAGTAATCTCAATCGTTGCAGATCAAACTTTTCCCGTGATCCGAAACAGTTTTATAAATTTGTTAACTCAAAACGTAAATCGTCGTGCTTGCCATCCTCTGTTAATCTCGATAATACAAAATCAAGTATCGATCAAGCAGTGGCTGATCTATATGCTGCGAATTTTCAATCAGTATACACATCGCTATATTCTTCCCTATAACGTCCCATCCTGGAGTATGGATCTTGTGTGTGGTTAGAAACAACAATCAGAATCAGAAACAAATATCAAATCTTACATTTTATTACTACTGTTATGCACCCTGTTAACTTGTGATAGGCCTAACTCTAAAAGGCGCTCGATAAAATCATCAGAAGTGGCCGGTAATTGCGCCGAAGATGTGTCATTCACAGACCATACAACATGTGGCAAATTAAAATCACCAACCACTATAAGTTGATCAATATCCGTCAACAACTGTTCAGAGAAAACACAAGAGTCAACAGCTATGAGAACACCGCCCCCCTTGCGGGTAGTGCGATCGCATCTGTACAAGTTATACTTATTAGGCAAAACGGAATAATCAGATATCTCAGGTTTTAACCAGGTTTCTGTGAGTGCAACAATTTGTGAGTCAAAGGATAAGCTGTTAACATATAATTTGGAAAGTTTTGTGTTAAGGCTTCGAATATTTGTATTGATATAACTAACTGCTTTTGTTAGTTTTTTGCCGCCGAATTTGAGGTTACAGGATGGATAACTGGCGGTGCACTTCTGATTCTTATACCAAACCAGGTGTATCTACAGTAGAGTTAATAGTCACGGATGCTGTTCATAAGGAAGGTTCGTTAATAGGATTGGGATTATAACCATTATCTGCTGTGTTTATGTTATGGTTTCGCGCAAGCGAGTTAAATAACATCAATAGGCATGCTTTAGTACTCTTTGGAGGATTTATACTGGTGACCAGAACAGGTGGAGCCCTGAGCGAATTACGATCCGATGTCTTTTTTGCTTCAGAGATTCTACCATTGCCTTGCAGTTTTTAAAATTAGATTCTAGCTCTTTGAAAGATACATGCAAGTTGTTAAACGCTGCTAAACTTTGATGCAGTTTTTTGGGGATCATTAACAGTTATCTCCTTACCTATTAACAACCCCTAAAAAACTGCATCAAATATTTTGGTTGCCACGCCCATCTATACAGCACTAGCCGACCGCAACCGCCCCAACTCTTCGCTTAAAAAGTTAATGCGTGTATCTTCCATAGTGCTTGAGCTAGAGTCACAAAATTTGGAAGGATGGTTGCTTTTTGGCATCATCGTCTTAATTTGACTATCAAACAACTGCTCAGAGCAGTGTTCGCCCCTGCTAATTCCGTACCCCTTTTGTTAGTTATAGAAACACTCAAAAAATAGATTATTTCAACTTTTGAACCTTTTTTCAAGGTTTTCTTATGTATATTTATCATTATCTTATTCGTCACATGCAGTTCACATTTTTGAATGAAACCACTAAGCAGAAAATAATATAATAAAAATATTAATAATATATAATAATAATTATAATTTCTGCTTAGTGATGAAGCTCTAATATAATCCTGGTCTTTAAACCTAAGTAATATACATTTTTAAAAAACGCAGTTTGACGCTAGCAAGTGAATACCGCAACCGACACATAAAAGAGAAAGTCGGTTTTGACTTGATCTGTTCTTTCTTCATTGAGTTAATTTAATTCTTCTATATCATACAATAAAAATAAAATTGTTAGAGACATTTCTTTAGGTATTTTAACATGATGTTTCAAAATCGATGAATCTATCGGCTCTGAACCACTAATTAGCAAATGTATTATGTATTTATATTTCTTTATTCCGCTGAAGATAATCTTTCATGGCTTTTCGGTGGGACGCTTTGATGAGGGCATGATCGATACAGATGTGTATGACACAAATCTTAGTCCAACTGGTGAGCTACCCGGCTGCCCCGAGGGTTTTATGCAGGTAAGACCAAATTGAATATAATAATTTGACTTGACCATAAGGTTAACCCAATGATCTGCGTTCAGCCCCCCAACCATCCGTCGTATACGAAGGTATTTACTCATCGTTTGTTGTTGCTGCACTTGAACTAGATATCAACTTTTATTTTATGCCAGCTAAAAAGCTCTCAAATATACAAAAACATTTTAAGCGAATATTATAATTTCGGCACCAGCTATTTTTCCACCAGCCTCAAAACTGTGAAAGGTTTCGAGGGGTGCAACCAGTTACCTTCCTACCAAACTCTATAGGATTTTAAGAAGACGTTACCAACTATTTTGCTACCAATTTTGGTCACTCTGAATTTTAAATTATGGGAGAAACTAACATACACGCGGCCGCACTTAATAAAGGTGGGCTTGGCATCCTAATTTTTATACAGATCTCTGGGAGAAGTTATCAGCTTTAGTAATGAGCGAAATCATTGTGTTTTATCGATTTGCACATCGAGGTATACGTAGGTAGGTGTGCACGAAGTTAGTTTTAGTTAGTGTGGACACTATTTCTGACGCACATATGGATCAAGATTTCGAAAAAATTTATAGACCTTTGCTTTAAGGTTGCCATAAAATAAACGGGGTTATGTTCCGACAGACAAACTGACAAACACAAATTACTTTTTAACATAGTCTGGTGGTTGCTTATGGTATTATTCTGGTTCGCGTGTCAAACATGAGAATCGTCTTTTCGAGCCATTTGGTTGATCGAAATGAAAATAATTCCTCAATTTTCCGTTGATTAAGTTGACAAATATCAACTAAGTTCAGCAAATTTAATAGAATTGAGCGAAGTAAGTTTTTGTGGTCGTGTATTGTGATTCCGTAGTTTGAAGTTTGGTTGCTGTGTACTGTAGGTTGGCAAACCAAAAGTATAAGAATTAAAAAAGCTTAAGCCGATAACTGTCGACCAGAAGATTCCTCAAAAACATGTGCAGTCGGGCCTTATTTATTAATTTTAATCTACATGATTCCGGTGTTTCTCTGCCGATTTCAATGGAATGTTTTGAAGACAGGCAGACGGATGGACAGACGGACATGGCCATATCGACTCGGCTGTTGATGCTGAGTAAGAATTTATATACTTTATGGGGTGGATATGCTATCTTCTGCCTGTTACATACTTTTGCACAAAGCCATTATACCCTTTTTTACCCATTTTATGGTTTCAGGATATAATAATTTCAAATTTGGAAAATGTTAAAATGAGCGTTGAAATAATGGATATCGATAGAGCTTTTCTCATAATTTCGACGAAATCGGAGATATTGAAATGAACCAATTGAAGTTAAGTCAGATTTTATTTTTTTTGTTTACACCTCTATTTACGTCTCTTACAAATATCATCTCGGATAGCACAAAACTGCTCCTTGGTCAATCCTTGATCCAAAATTAACACCAATTCTTCATTTTTGTTCGCACTCATAGACTGATCAATGGGCTTTGTCAATCCTTCCCTGACTTGCATGACCTTTTCCGGGGTACTTGCAAGTATTTGAACAACTGCAGCAAGATCATGAAGTTTTTGTAAGAACACATAATCACCCTCGAATTGGGATAGTTCCGCTGCTTGCAGTCTTCGAGCCTTTTCGCCATTCGATGCAAATGGAAAAAGTAGCCGTCCAATCGGTCTTTTAATTTTTTTTTAAGTCAAAGTTGTTGTACCGTTAATCCATTTCGAATGTTTTCTTTTTAAGTTCTTATAAGTGCTATTACATTACATCGTTACCGAAGGTAAAATAAAAATATTGGGTTAGTGCAATGTCTGTCATGGTGTCTATCCGTCCGTCCATCCGCATGTTCGCAGCTTTTTTCCTTTAAAAAGTAAATTAAAGTGTCAAAATTGGAGCTCTACGATTACTAGGGGGCTAGCAAATCGATAAACTCGATAACTCAAAATCGATAGATCAAGTTATTTCGCAGGCCCTTACAGCTAGAACTACCAAGATAGCTACTAACAACTTTAAAAAAAATGCATCAAAACTTTTGGCGCCATGCCCACCCATTCCGCCCCCAGCCCCCCTACAGCTAAAAACCAAAAATTCTAATATATTCTACAGTTTTTGAGCTAGAGCCACAAAATATGGTGCCAAGATAGGTGATTACGACCCCCAAAAAAATTCATGAAAACTTTGGATGCCACGCCCATCCACACTGCCCAAGCTGCCCCAAATCGCTCCAACGCTTCACTAAAAACGGGAATGCGAGTATCTGTCATAGTGTTTAAGCTAGAAATACAAATATTGGCAGATAACTGTTTATGACCTTTAAAAAACTGCATCCCAGTTTTGGAGCTATGCCGCCCCGTTCCTCAGCCGCCTGCATTTTGAAATCAAAAACGCCTATATCTTCTAAAGCTTTTGAGCTAGAGCCACCAAATTTGGTGCCAGGATTGGTGATGCAGATACCCAAAAAATTTTGATGCTGCCCCCCACCCATACCGCCCCCAGTCACCCTACCACCATATTCTACTATCTTTGAGCTAGAGTCACCAAATTTGGTATGAGGATAGCAATTGACATCATACATAGATCTGCAGCAAAAATTTTGATGCTACGTACCCCCATAACGCCCCCAGCCACCTCCTGCATATTTTACTAGCTTTGAACTATAGCCACTAAATTTGGTATGAGCAAAGCAATTATCATGATACACAGATCTTCAGCCACCCTTTCCATACTTTTAACAAACTTTTAGCTAGAGTCACCAAATTTGGAAGGAAGATAGCTTTTTGGCATCCCCATCTGCATTAGGCAACCTTTGAGGCAGCGTATACGCACCCCATTGCAATCAGGTCTATTTTTATCAATTTTATTACTGGTATTGAATATACCACAGTCAGGTGCGTCCGACTGCTACGTTTCTACTTGTTACTTGGAAAATCTATTCAACATTATTGCACGCATGTAGATTAAAATATCTTTGAATTGCCTTCTCTCGTTCGTGCTGGCCCCGCTGGCTATTCTACACAGCAAACAAATTGACATTGGAAGAAATAAGGTTCCCTAGTACAAATGCAAATTGCTCCAAAAGAAAGAAAATAGCTGAAATAAAGACCAATACCTGTTAACTGCGAATTGACAAGGCTACAACAAACACTTGGACAAGCACAGAAACAATTCTAAACACTTTTGAATAATCCTTTTCAAAATTTAAACTTGTTAATAAAAATTCAATTTTGAAAGCGCTTTTAAAACGACAAAATATTTATTTATTTCTTTATTTATTTAATGTCAGCTATGAGCAGAAGACAAATCAAAATTAATTCTAATTATTATATTAAAAAGCACATTTAAATCAATTAAATAAAAAAATATGTATTACATTTTTATCTGAAATGAGATTCAAAATTAAGATAAAAAATTTAAAAAGTTAACGCTCTGGGAAATTCAACATAAAAATAACTGGTTCAACATTTGTTGCGTGGATTGGGAAAAATCCAGAAAAACCCAATCAGACCAGCGTAAGATTATTGATTAGTGGTTACATAAGCTTTTGTCTTTCGTTGACGGTTGTGTTTTTGAGTGCTCTCAATAATATATTTAGGGTGTTCACTTTGTGTTGCGAAATTGCGAAATCACAACAGTGCAAACCATCCCAACAACAATTTGTACTGAAAACCATTTTGCTTTTTCGCAACACCCCTGTCTATGACTAAGAAATCGTTACGATTTCGCAACGATTTAAGTGTTGAAAAATTATACAAAAGTGAAAAAGTGTTGCACAATACATGCAATTTTGTGGTATTTTTTGAGGTAATTTTGTGCTTTCGGTGCTAAATCAAAACAAACAGCTGTTCGTTGTGAGCGGCTGCTACAAGTAAGTGAGGTTTGGTTTCAAATGAGAAAAGAATGTTATCCCGCCAACTAATGGACTTAGGTACATTGTCGCCTCTGCGGCTCGAATAAATCCAAATTGTGTCATCAACAAAATCATCCCATATCTCGTCCAATGCAGAGTCGGCCAACACTTGGTCAGAAACACCTGCAATCATTTTTAATTTATATACTTAAATTGCCACATATTTCGACCTATATCCCTTCAATTGCTTCAATTTCCTCAATTGCTTGGGATGCTGTCCATTCTATAAGTGAATCTTTCACGCTTTTAAAAGGCATTTTGAAATTTATTTTTTTGTTGCAGCAATGCGAACAGCTATTTGTGCAAAAGTAAAACACTTCAACAGTCAAATTGAGTGTTCACAACACCAGTGATGCGATTTCGCAATTTCGCAACACAAACTGAACACCCAAATTGTTTTCTTGTGTGTGTTAACGGAGTTTTAATTGGTTTTATTTGGTAAACAATTCTGGCAGTGATCGCATATATACGTTACATATATGTTTCTGTGCATCAATTGATTGTCGACTTAAATCTCATTTTAATTTGCAGTAGAACTTACGCTGCAATGCTTTGAAATATACAAAACAAACGTATATACATACATATATTTGCTTTTGCATACTCTGTGTTCCTTCGTCTACTAACAACAAACAGCTTGTCTATTTTTCTTGCTCTTGCTTGCCAGCATAAGCCCTCTCCCGCTTTCGTTCGACGTACGTGCGGATAAATCTGCTAGCGCGCTCACGCTCTCTCGCTTAAGCGCTCTTCTGATTTTTACCGTTTCTATAGTGCTCATTGCATTGACACTTTCATACTTCATTCTAGCACCCTACTTTTTGTTTGATAAAGCATATCATCTGTTCTAGGTCATTCTTTATTTATTAAATTATTATGAATATACTTGTTTGCTGCAGTTCAAGTTGCAAATTGGTTGGGTCAAACAACCAAGACTTCATTTTATGTAGATTATGTGATAACATGATCCATTTGAAATGTTCTGGCATTACTGCCAAAATTAGAGACTGCTTACTCGCAAACACTGGCTTGTAATGGTACTGTGAGCCCTGCAGAGAAGTGGTAAATGAATCTTCCAAGTTCATAAGGCAGACTCACGCAGGCTTTAAAGCTATGCAGGTTGCGTTTAACAACTTGCATGTATCTTTCAAAGAGCTAGAGTCGAATTTTTAAAAACGGCAGGGTAATGGTAGATTCTCCGAAGCGAAAAAATGCTTCGGATTGTAATTCGCTCAAAGCTCCATCTACCCAACCCATCAAACCTCTTCTAATCCCCTGTGTAAATCCTCCAATGGGCTCATTAACAAGATCATTGATGTTATTTAATGTGCCTGCTCGCAACCCCGATCTTAACAGAGTCAATCTCCTCCCAATCCTATAAATGAACCCTCAATATCAACAGCATGCGTCCCTATTAATTCTACTATAGGTACACTTGGGGCCCCCAAACCTCTTGTTGTTGTGCCTATCAACAAATTTATATTCGTGTCTAGGCTAGCATCCGAAACTTCGTTGGAAGATGTGAGTGCCTATGTTAAAAGTAAAATAGACTCTCCGTTTATTAATGTTGAAAAGTTTAAGTTTAAACATGCCCGGAGCATATCTTCCTTCAAGCTGAGTGTTCCGCCCGAACTTTTCACAACAATTTGTTCTGATAAGTTTTGGCCACCAAAGCTCGTGGTAAAGGAGTATGTTAATCGGCGAAACAATGTTAATAATGGTATAAGAATCAGTAGTGCACCGAGTGTTATCCACCCTGTTGCCTCAACTTTGACGGCAAAAAACTAATAAAGGTAGTTAGCTTGGCCTATTAAAATGTTCGAGGCCTTAACACTAAACTTTCTAAACTATATGTAAACAGCTTATCCTTTGATTCACAGATAGTTGCACAGAAACCTGGTTAAAACCTGATATATCTGATTATTCCGTTTTGCCTAATAAGTATAACTTGAACAGATGCGATCGCACCATCAGCGAGGGGGGCGGTGTTCTCATAGCTGTTGACTCTTGTATTTGCTCTGAACAGATTCATTCCCATGATCATCCGGGTATAGAGTTTCTTTGTGTTAAAATATTATGTAGCGGCCGCTCATTGTATATTACTTGCTCATATATTCCGCCCAATTCTGATAATAACATTAACATATCCCATCTGAATGCCCTGTACTGGTTGCGTCGTTGTTGACGGATATTGATCAACCTATAGTGGTCGGTGATTTTAATTTGCCACATGTTGTATGGTTTGTGAATGACACATCTTCGGAGCAATTACCGGCCACTTCTGATGATTTTATCGAGGGCCTTTTAGAGTTAGGCCTATCACAAGTTAACAGGGTGCATAACAGTAGTAATAAAATGTTAGATTTGATATTTGTTTCTGATTCTGATTGTAGTAATGTTAGTAGAGTATCCCCTACCATCCAACTTTAGAACTTTCCTTTGAACTTTTTAACCTTAGAACAGCATCTTACTATTCTTTAAAGACCCGATGTTTTAGTTAAACTAACTTTACAAAATTGAATGATCTTCTTAAACACACTAATTGGTCTCACCTTTATTCTTGTAGTGATATGGAAACTGCCATCACCATTTTTTTCAGGACCTTGAATTCGCATTTGGATATCTGTGTTCCCCTCACTGTTCCTTCAAGTGAAAATAAACCACCTTGGTTTACGAGGTAACTCTCAAAATTATACAAAATTTAAAAAATCTGGAAATACTATAAATTTATCCTCGTATATAATTGCAGAGTCAAATTTTATTTCAGTAAAGTCTTTTTGTTTTAACAATTATCTCAATCGTTGCAGATCAAACTTTTCCCACGATCCGAAACAGTTTTATAATTTTGTAAACTCATAACGTAAATCTTCATGCTTGCCATCCTCGGATTACCTTGATAATACAAAAGCAAGTTCCGATCAAGCAGTCTCTGATCTATTTGCGGAGTATTTTCAATCAGTATACTCATCGAGTTTAAATACTTGCAATAATTCCTATTCTTTTCAAGTGAAAACGTCAAAATGCTTATATGTCCCAGTTATAACTGAGTGTACGCTGCTAAGTGACCTTAACTCTATCAAACTAGGCTTCTTGCCCGGTCCAGATGGAGTGCCAGGTTGTATACTTAGATATTGTGCGGATTCACTTTGTAAACCTTTACATAAATTATATAACTTATCGGTTGACTCAGCTGTGTTTCCTGGTATAAGAAAGGAATCTTTTATTATTCCACTTCATAAAAATTCTACTAAGTCTTACGTTAAAAACTATAGGGGTATATCAAAGTTGTCTGCCATTCCGAAAGTCTTTGAAAAAATTATATGCTCTCAATTGCAGCACTCATGTACTTCAATTTTATCCCCTTATCAACACGGTTTTGTTAGGCGAAGATCTACTACCACCAACCTTCTTGAGTTTACCTCACTAGTTATCAAAGGGTTTCAGGACAAAATGCAAACTGACGTCGTTTACACAGATTTTAGTAAGGCATTTGATTCTGTTAGTCATTCTTTGCTGCTTCAAAAATTAAATATTATAGGATTTCCAGCAAAACTCCTGTCGTGGCTTTCTGAGTACTTGTGTGGCCGAACACAAAAAGTAGTTTTTAAATCTTCTGTATCCAAATCTATTTTTGTTACCTCTGGTGTTCCTCAGGGGAGTCACATGGGACCATTGCTATTTAATCTATTTATTAACGATCTTCCTGCTGTTATTACTAACTCTCGTGTTTTTATGTTTGATAATGATGTAAAGCTATGTTTCACCTATAATGATGATTCTCTTTGTAACTTACTACAGTCAGACTTGGGTGCACTGTCGGTTTGGTGCCGTTATAACTTACTTAATTTAAATTGTTCAAAATATAAAATCATGACTTATTGTAGTGGTACCCCTCATACTGTTCACTACTTGCTTGATGCTTCACCATTTGTTCGCGTTTTTGAAATTAAAGATTTAGGCATCATTCTTGATAGCAAATTAAAATTTGATTCTCACATAACGTCGATGGTCAATAAGGCCATAAACGTTCTTGGCTTCATCAAGCGGTGGTCAAAAGAGTTCAATGATCCCTACACCACTAAAACGCTATATACATCCCTGGTACGTCCCATCCTGGAGTATGGATCTTGTGTGTGGTCCCCGCAATACGGAATTCACCAGGATAGAATTGAGTCTGTGCAGAGGAAATTTCTTCTGTTTGCGCTTAGATGTGTTAACTGGGTTCCTGGAATAGACCTACCCCCCTATTCAAGTAGACTTCTTTTAATTAATCTTCCTTCCCTGTTGAGCCGTAGAATTATGCATGGTGTAGTATTTATCACTAATCTACTTAATGGTGAAATTGACACTTCAGTTCTTTTAAGTCGAATAAAATTAAATGTTCCCATTAGATCCACACGTAACTTTTTACCCCTTAGCCTCGATCGTAGCTCCAGTAACTAATTAATTTATGAACCATTTCGTGCATTATGCTCTGTCTATAACAAGCTTTATTCTCTTGTCTCTCTGGAGACCTCGACTCCAGTACAAAAACGATCTATCCTTTCTGCCTTATCTAATCGTAATCACTAATCTACCACTGGTCTGATTGAGTTTTTCTGGGTTTTTCCCAATCCACGCAACAAATGTTGGGCCACTTATTTTCTTGTTGAATTTCCCAGAGCTTTAACGTTAATTTTATAATTATTTCAACCTTAATTTACTTTCAGAACTACATATAATTTCAAATTTTACTTTGAACTTTATTTATTTATTTATTTATTCCAACCTACCAAAGAGCAGTATAGTTCTCCGTTCTAGTATATTATCTTATAACTACTTAACACTAAACAACACACAATAAGAAATACAAACATCATCTTAAAAAATACTGCTTAAGAAGATGCTTAATTGATGTAGAATTATAAATAAAATCGAAGCGCAACTTGACTGGCAGCGAATTAAAAATACTTAAAGTCCTGGAAATAGGCTCATTTAGACCATAGTTGTTACGGTGGATTCTTATAAAAAATGTATTTGCAACCCTTAGACACCTCGATGGGGTGAAAACCATTATTAAGGAAAGTAAAACAGGACAATCAATCCTTCCAACAATAATATCATTTAAAAACGACAATGCCGCTATTGTACGTCTATCCTCTAAAGTGTTAAGCCGCACAAGGCGACATCTATCAGTATAGGTAGGCAGCGGTTCACAAAATCCAAGAGGATGCAAAGCTTATTTTAAAAACTTTTTTTTGCACACGTTCAAGTCTATTTATAAGTATTGAAGTGTATGGACTCCAGATTAAGGAGCCATATTCAAGTTTAGAGCGCACAAATGCTGAATACAAACATATCCTTGTAAATGGATCAGTAAATTGAGCCGAATTGCGTATAACGAAAGCCAATATTGCATATGCTTTCGGCAAAATATAATCAATATGCTTTACAAAACTGAATTTAGAATCAAAAAGGACTCCGAGGTCAAGCGATTCATATCTGCTAGATAGAAGCGAGCCACCTAACGAATAGGAAAATATTATTGGATTTTGAGCTCTAGAATAGCGTACAAAAAAGCATTTTGAAACATTGAGTGGAAGATGGTTTTGCAGGCACCATGTGCCAACTCTGTGTAAATCCTCCTGGAGGTCAACACAGTCAGTTGATGATTTAATCGTTTTAAACAATTTAAGATCGTCAGCATATAAAAGATGACAGGTGTGCCTAAAGCAGGAGGAAATATCATTAATAAAAAATATAAACAAGATAGGTCCAAGGACACTACCTTGTGGAAGACCAGAAGGTGCAATGTAGGGCCTTGAAAATTTTCCATTTACTACCACACGGTAAGAACGCGAATCAAGGTATGATCGAAACCAATCCAGAAGGGATGAGTGGAAACCTGCTTGAGATAGCTTTGCCAAAAGCGCATTATGACATACCTTGTCAAAGGCTTTGGCAAAGTCTGTATAAATTGTGTCAACCTGTAATCGACTTTCAAGAGAGTTAATGCAGAAATTGCTGAAAACTGATAAATTCGTCACAGTAGATTTGCCATTCATAAAACCATGCTGGTTAAAACAAATGTAAGACTTAAAAAGAAATGTTAGACGCTTTGCAACTACACGCTCAAATAATTTTGAGACATTGCTTAGTTTTGCGATGGCTCTATAATTGCTTATTAGGCATTTTGACGAGTTCTTATGAACAGGTGTCAGCAATCCCGACTTCCATGACCTAATAAATATGCCAGTCAAGAGGGACTTAGAGAATAAAATTCTAAGTGGCTCACAGAGCTCACTACCACAAGATTTAAGGATAAACGAGGAGATTCCATCACTATCAGGAATGATTGAAGAATTAAAATCGGACAAAACTGCAACTATGTCATTACTCGAGAGTTGCAAGTTACCTATATTAAATAAAGTTGGTATTTTTGAAAGAACATACGAATCATGCCAATCACAACGCGGCTCAAAGTTAGAACTAAAGAATTGAGCAAACAGTTCAGCAATTGAGGCATCAGAACTAGCAGTATGTGAACCTAAGGTCATAGAAGACGGGATGGCTGAGCAACCCTTTTTAGCTCTAACAAATGACCAAAACGATTTAGGATTAAGCTTTACTCCTGATTCCACTTCAGTGATGTATTGATTGTAAAGAAATTTATTAAGAAATTCAAATTCACGCTTATGAAGCTTATAGCGCTCCAAATCAAAAGTATTCAGGGAAATAGCATATCTTTTAAAAAATGTATTGCGAAGGTTTTTTAATTTTTTCAAACCAGCAGTATACCAAGGTAACCTCGGGTTGTATATTTTAATAATGGAATTATTTGCCATTATCTGCTTAAATAAACTTAAAAACATGTCGTAAGCGCCTTCAAGATCAAGTTGCGATAAGATTCTATCCCAATTAATGCCCAAAATAGAATTCTTAATGCTTAAAATATTAGATTGTGTGAAGATATATTTAATATTATTAAGAGAGTGCGGAGTAGCTCGAAAATTGTATGTCTCTAATGTTAACAGAATAGGTTCATGGTGCATATCACAAGGAGTAAGCGGAGCTGGACAAAGGTTTATAGAAAATTTATTTTCTATAGAGACAAAAACCAAATCAAGAGTTTTGTGCAATTTATTGAACACACTATTAATCTGCACCAAACCCATACTGAATAGGTCATCTAGCAGAGCAATTTCGTGCGGTAAATAAACATTACAAGGGACCATAGTAGAGTCATCCAATGAGGGAACCCAACCCAGCCTTCCTAGATTAAAATCCCCTAAAACACAACGACTTTGAGAAGCCTTTAATCCAAAATGAATAGAGGCCACATTTGCAATATGTGCTTGATACAATTCAAGTGGGCTATTCGGTGGAACATAAGATGCACAAATAAATAATGATTCAGTCTGACCCGTAATATTGATCACAAGCTGGTCTAAAATTGGATCATTGTTGCTAAGATTTACTGTGCAACAGCGCAGATACTGCCGAACAGCAACAATAACACCACCACCCCTCAAGCACTGTGTACTTACAGTGTCTCTGTCTTTCCGGAAGACATGGAAGAGCTGGGTATCAAAATATTCACCGTCAAAAAAATTAGGATTGAGCCAAGTCTCAACCAATATTATGACGTCAAAATCAGAATCCGAGGTAGCCATACGAACATCATGCAATTTGGTCCGCATGCCAGCAACATTTTGGAAAAATATTCGCAAAGAATTAGTACTTGAATTATACTTACTCCCCTGAGCGTTAACAGGTGCAGGCAAGGGAGAAGGATAATGTGTATGGCGCATAAATAATTGCGGTGATAGCAAGGGAAGAATGTAAGAATACTGCTCATCCACAACCGGCTTAGCAATAAACAAATAAGTTAGCTTAATATAAGATGCAGCTCTAAGAGAACGAAGAGTTATGAGTGTGAGCGCTAGTTAACTCACTCAAAAACTTAACAGATGAAAGCGCAGCGAAGAAGAGCGGGTGCCGATGAAAAAAGTCCACAGCATCCGAAGCATTATAAACGCCGCAAAGGGCAAGCAGTGATAACACCTGTTTTTGTTGTTGTCCAAGCGACGAACGAGAGAGCAGTAGAAGCGAAAATTGATAACTGTCCAAAGTCAAGAGCGCACGAGCGGGATTATGCTCTCGCCCAAATCGTGCAACTGGTATTTGTTTTTGTCTAGCACATGCAAATGTGAGTGCGTGAGCAGCAACCTCAAAACAACCAGTAGCGCCGAAACTTAGGGGTTTTTTGATGAAACCAAACTATGATGTTGAGGAATTGGTGTGGATGTCCGTGGGTGGTCCAAGTTTACCAAATTAACCGGTGTATTGTACTTTATGAGGCCGCGGCTTATTTACAAATCTAGCGACTCGAACACCAAGAGGCCAGAAGGAATTGTTATAAACATTTGATAAATGATCTTCCGGAACTCCAAGCTTAAAGTTGACAAAGTGCAGTAAATCAGCGTCAGCATCCCTCTTAACAAGCTTAAAACATTTAAGCGCATCAGGTTGCACCTTCAACTTTTCGGAGACATACCTCAACACCGCCTCTGGTTGCGTTCCAGCTGAAAATTTACCAATGTGTAAATATGTCAAGCTCTGCTTCACCTCCAGGCCTTCAAACGCGAGAGCGATGCCAACAACAAAGGCTAGAGACTGACTGACTTATTTTTATTATAATTATTTTAAATTAATTTTATTTTCATGTAAGCTGTTCATAGCTGACAATAAATAAAAATAAAATAAGGCAGAAAGGATAGATCGTTTTAGTACTGGAATTGAGGTCTCCAAAGAGTTACAGGAATAAAGCCGGTTAAAGTCTGACCAAATAACACGAAATGGTTCATGAATTAAATAGTTGCTCGAGCACCGATCAAGGCTAAGTGGTGTGAAGTAACGGGCGGATCTAATTTGAACAGTTAAAGCTTTCGTCTTTCGTTGGTGTCGGTTGTGTTTTTGAGCGCTCTCAATAAGTTATTGTATTCTTGTGTTTGTGCACTTAGTGTTACTTGGTTTTATTTGGTAAACGATTCTAGCAGTGATCGCAAATATACGTTGTATATAATTATGTGTGCTTAATAATAGTTGCGGACTTAAATTACATTTGAAGTCGCAGCAGAACCAACGCTGCATTTCCTTTAAAAAAACATATGTACATACATACGTATATTTGCATTTGCTTATTCTGTGCTTGTTCTGTGTTTTCTTTCATCCAATAACAACAAACAGCTTGTCTTATTTTCTTGCTCTTGCACTCCAGCATCAGTCCTCTCACGCTAACGTCCGCTCTTATCCGAAGTACTTGTAGTTGTATCTGCCAACGCACTCAAGCTCTCTCGCTCTCTTGCTTTTTACCGTTTGATCGTGCTCATTGCATCAACGCCTTCACCCAGCGGCGAACACCGTATTCGATACGTCCACAATATGCATTTCGTGGAGACTCCACTGAATGTATTACGTGTAGCCTTTTTGTAAACAAGGCTCTAATGGAAAGATTTGTACAGAATTGTTGTTGTTTCGCTCGTTTCCTACTTCGGCTGCGGAGTTCATTCTATTGCTCGTTATTTTTTTTTGATTTTGTGTGCCGTTACGCAAAAATGAATGCATATATGTAAGTCTGACGTGGCTTTTTCGGTTTATGCCTTTGCACTAATTGTTCGACTTTGCTTTTGGCACGCGTCGTCAGTTTGATTTGTCTGCCGTGCTTTGTGCATCAATTTTCAACGTTGACGAAAAAAATAAGTTTTGTGAGACAAATCAAATTATCTGGTAAGTATTTACGACTATTAAGTTAAAGTTCATAATAATAACAATAAATTAATATTTTTCATTAGCAGGCTAAGGGCTGGCCTTTAAAGTCCATAAAGGATGCCTATCCAAGCACAAATACGACGCAAAAATAGAAGCACAACATGTAGAAATAAATAAGGAAAATGATGTATAAGGAATAATATAAAATTATTTTTAAAAATAAACATGAATTAAAAAGTGTTAATTATGTATAAAAATATTTGTATTTTGTGTTCTTCTTTCAAACTAAATATTTCTTCTACATTACAGCCTAATATACATTGCATCCCTTTGTATACTACACAGCGCAGCATTCACATTACAGCCTAATATACATTTCAACATTTTGTATATTATGAAGTGCAGTATTAGCATTACACCATAGAGCACCTAGTGTGCATAAAAGTATCGAACATGTCCACAAGCTCGCACACATTTTTCAAAATTGTGTATCGTACAGTGGTCGGTTTGCCCACAACCTACATTACAAATTTGATTTTGTAATGCACAGTGTAATGGGAGTCCGAAATGAACTCGGCTTTTATTGCCCACTTTCTCGATGAGATTGTAGGCGTTCACTTGTAAAAGCGGCCAAACAACATGAAATGTAATGGGAATCGTGTAGGATTCTCGAAGGTGTCGGGCATACAAACTCTTGAAGAGGTTATCAATCTCGTGGGGTATATTTTCGCCGCTGGGCACACTTACTTTCGTGAACCCTACATCTTTTTGATAAAGCATATTACTTTTTTCTTTTTATTATTATTTTTATTTATTCAACTTAAAATCAATATGCTACTTTGTTGCAGCAACAACTGCAAATTGGTTGGATCATCCAACCAAGACTTTATTCTGTGCCGATTGTGTGACAATGTGATACACATGAAGTGTGTTGGCTTTACGGCCAAAATACGGGACTGCTTAATTGCAGACATAGGCCTTAAATGGTTTTGTCAGTCCTGTAATGAGGTCGAAAAGGAGTCGACTCAATTTATGAGTCAGACATATGTAGGTTTTAAGACAATGCATACTGCATTTAATAACCTACATACTTCCTTTAAAGAGTTGCAGTCGAGCTTCAAAAAAGGCAAGTTGTTGAGTAATTCGCCGAAGCGTAAAAAGACTTCAGGGCCTAATCCGCTCACTGTTCCTCCGGTCTTGGTCACCACTCCCCTTTTGGTACCTATCGCTAATCCCCCAACGGGTTCAATTGCTAGCCCGTTAATGCATTTTAATTCGCCGGCAAGAAATCCAAACCATAACCCTTCCCCGATTTTAACACCCAATATTTCTCTTCCAACAGCTTGTGTGCCTATTAAGCCTACTGAAGGTACACCGGGGGCTCACAAGCCTCTTGTTGTTGTGCCTTTGAAAAAATTTATTTTCGTGTCTAGGCGAGCATCCGACACTTCGTTAAAAGTAAAATAGACTCTCCATTTATAGCTGTTGAAAAGTTCAAGTTTAAACAAGCCCGAACCATATCTTCTTTCAAATTGAGTGTTCCGCCCGAACTTTTCTCGACAATTTGTTCTGGAAAGTTTTGGCCACCGCAGCTCATTGTAAAGGAGTATGTGAATAGGCATAAAATTAATAATAACGATAGTAGGTTCGGTAGTGCACCAACTGTTAGCCACCCTGTTGCCTCAACTTCGGCGGCAAATAACTAACAAAAGTAGTTAGCTTGGCCTATCAAAATGTTCGAGGCCTTAAGTTAAGGCCCTTAACACTAAACTTTCTAAACTATATGTAAACAGCTTATCCTTTGATTCTCAGATAGTAGCACTGACAGAAACCTGGTTAAAACCTGATATATCTGATTATTCCGTTTTGCCTAATAAGTATAACATTTACAGGTGCGATCGCACCTCCCGCAAGGGGGGCGGTGTTCTCATTGCTGTTGATTCCTGTATTTCCTCTGAACAGATTCAATCTCATGATCATCCGGATATTGAGTTCATATGTGTTAAAATATTATTTAGCGGCCGCTCTCTTTATATTACTTGTTCATATATTCCTCCCAATTCTGATATTAATATTTACAAATCCCATCTGAATGCCCTGCAGCTTGTGTCGTCGTTGTTGACAGATATGGATCAACTTATAGTGGTTGGTGATTTTAATTTGCCACATGTGTTATGGTCTGTGAATGACACATCTTCGGCGCAATTACCGGCCACTTCTGATGATTTTATCGATGGCCTTTTAGAGTTAGGCCTCTCACAAGTTAACAGGGTGCATAACAGTAGTAATAAAATGTAAGATTTGATATTTGTTTCTGATTCTGATTGTAGTAATGTTAGTAGAGTACACCCTTTAGTGCTTCCCGAAGATACCTACCATCCAACTTTAGAACTTTCATTTGAACTTTTTAACCTTAGCTCAACATCTAACAATTGTTTAAAGACACGATGTTTTCGTAAAACTAACTTTACTAAATTAAATGACCTTCTTCAGCATACTAATTGGTCTCAACTTTATTCTTGTACTGATATAGAAACTGCCATTGCCATTTTTTACAGGACTTTGAATTCATATTTGGATATATGTGTTCCCGTCACTGTTCCTTTAAGTGAAAATAAACCACCTTGGTTTACGAGGGAACTATCAAAATTAAAAAACGTGAAAACAAGATCCTATAAAAAATTTAAAAGATCTGGAAATACTTCAGATTTATCCTTGTATATAATTGCAAGGTCAAATTTTATTTCTGTAAACACTATTTGTTATAACAATTATCTCAATCGTTGCAGATCAAACTTTTCCCGCGATCCGAAACAGTTTTTTAAATTTGTTAACTCTAAACGTAAATCTTCTTGCTTGCCTTCCTTGGTTTACCTTGATAATACAACAGCAAATACCGATCAGGCAGTGGCCGATCTCTTTGCTGAGTATTTTCAATCTGTATACACATCGAGTTCATATAGTTGCACTAATTCCTATCCTTTTCAAGTTCAAGCGTCAAACTGCATATATGTCCCAGTTATAACTGAGTGTACGCTGCTAGGCGACCTCAACACTATCAAACCCGGCTTCTTGCCTGGTCCTGATGGAGTGCCAGGTTGTATACTTAGATATTGTGCGGACTCACTTTGTAAACCCTTACACAAATTATTTAACTTGTCAGTTGACTCAGCTGTGTTTCCTGGTATATGGAAGGAATCTTTTATTATTCCACTCCATAAAAATTCTTCTAAGTCCAACGTTAAAAACTATAGGGGAATATCTAAGCTGTCTGCCATTCCGAAAGTCTTTGAAAAAATTATTTGCACCCAATGGCAGCACTTATGTACTTCAATTTTATCCCCTTATCAACACGGTTTTGTTAGGCGAAGATCTACTACCACCAACCTTCTTGAGTTTACCTCACTAGTTATCAAAGGGTTTCAGGACAAAATGCAAACTGACGTCGTTTACACAGATTTTAGTAAGGCATTTGATTCTGTTAGTCATTCTTTGCTGCTTCAAAAAATAAATATTATTGGATTTCCAGCAAAACTCCTGTCGTGGTTTTCTGAGTACTTGTGTGGCCGAACACAAAAAGTAGTTTTTAAATCTTCTGTATCCAAATCTATTTTTGTTACCTCTGGTGTTCCTCAGGGGAGTCACATGGGACCATTGCTATTTAATCTATTTATTAACGATCTTCCTGCTGTTTTTACTAACTCTCGTGTTTTTATGTTTGCTGATGATGTAAAGCTATGTTTCACCTATAATGATGATTCTCTATGTAACTTACTACAGTCGGACTTGGGTGCACTGTCGGCTTGGTGCCGTTATAACTTACTGAATTTAAATTGTTAAAAATGTAAAATCATGACTTTTTGTAGAGGTTCCCCTCATACTGCTCACTACGTGCTTGATGCTTCACCACTTGTCCGCGTTTTTGAAATTAAAGATTTAGGCATCATTCTTGATAGCAAATTAAAATTTGATTCTCACATATCGTCGATGGTCAATAAGGCCATAAATGTACTTGGCTTCATCAAGCGGTGGTCAAAGAGTTTGATGATCCCTACACCACTAAAACGCTATATACATCATTGGTACGCCCCATCCTGGAGTATGGATCTTGTGTGTGGTCCCCGCAATACGGGCTTCACCAGGATAGAATTGAATCTGTGCAGAGGAAATTTCTTCTGTTTGCGCTCAGATGTTTTAACTGGGTTCCTGGAATAGACCTACCACCCTATTCAAGTAGACTTCTTTTAATTAATCTTCCTTTCCTGTTGAACCGTAGAATTATGCATGGTGTAGTATTTGTCACTAATCTACTTAATGGTGATATCGACTCATCAGTTCTTCTAAGTCGAATAAAATTAAATGTTCCCATTAGATCCACACGTAACTTTTTACCCCTCAGCCTCGATCGTTGCTCGAGCAACTATTTAATTCATGAACCATTTCGTGTATTATGTTCTGACTATAACAAACTTTATTCTCTTGTCTCTCTGGAGACTTCGACTCCAGTACTAAAACGATCTATCCTTTCTGCCTTATCTAATCGTAACCACTAATCACTAATCTTCCACTGGTCTGATTGGGTTTTTCTGGGTTTTTCCCAATCCACGCAACAAATGTTGGACCAGTTATATTTATTTGGAATTTCCCAGAGCTTTAACGTTAACTTTTTAAATTTTTTATCTTAATTTTGAACTTTATTTCAGATATTATAATTATTTATTTTTTATTATATTATTTTAATATTATAATTATAGTTAATTTTGATTTGTCAGCTGCTCATAGCCGACATAAAATAAATAAATAAATAAAATAAATAAATAAAATAAAATAAAAATTTATGCGACTCAAAAGAACTGATGAGTCGATTTCTCCATTAAGTAGATTAGTGATGAATACTACAACATGCATAATTCTACGGTTCAAGAGGGAAGGAAGATTAATTAAAAGAAGTCTACTTGAATAGGGGGGTAGGTCTATTCCAGGAACCCAGTAAAAACATCTGAGCGCAAACCGAAGAAGTGTCCTCTGCACAGATTCAATTCTATCCTGGTGAATCCCGTATTGCGGGGACCACACACAAGAACCATACTCCAGGATGGCACTTACTAGGGATGTATATAGCGTTTTGGTGGTGTAGGGATCATCGAACTCTTTTGACCACCGCTTGATGAAGCCAAGTATTTTTATGGCCTTATTGACCATCGACGATATGTAAGAATCAAATTTTAATTTTCTATCAAGAGTGATGCCTAAATCTTGAATTTCAAAAACGCGGACAAGTGGTGAAGCGTCAAGCAAGTAGTGAGCAGTATGAGGCGTACCTCGACAAAATGACATGATTTTACATTTTGAACAATTTAAATTTTAATAGTTATAACGGCACCAAGCCGACAGTGCACCCAAGTCCGACTGTAGTAAGTTACATAGAGAATCATCATTATAGGTGAAACATAGCTTTACATCATCAGCAAACATAAATACACGAGAATTAGTAATAACAGCAGGAAGATCGTTAATAAAGACATTAAATAGCAATGGTCCTAGGTGACTCCTAGGTGAGGGACACCAGAGGTAACAAAAATAGATTTGGATACAGAAGATTTGAAAACTACTTTTTGTGTTCGGCCACACAAGTACTCAGAAAGTCACGACAGGAGTTTTGCTGGAAATCCAATAATATTTAATTTTTCGAGCAGCAAAAAATTACTTACAGAATCAAATGCCTTACTAAAATCTGTATAAACGACGTCAGTTTGCATTTTAGCCTGAAACCCTTTGATTACAATTGAGGTGAACTCAAAAAGGTTGGTGGTAGTAGATCTTCGCATAACAAAACCGTTTTAATAAGGGGATAAAATTGAACTACATAAGTGCTGCAATTATTAATTATGCATATAATTTTTTTAAAGACTTTCGGAATGGCAGACAACTTTGATATACCCCTTTTAGTTTTTATCGTTAGACTTAGTAGAATTTTTATGAAGTGGAATAATAAAAGATTCCTTCCATATATCAGGAAACACAGCTGAGTCAACTGACAAGTTAAATAATTTGTGTAAGGGTTTACAAAGTGAATCAGCACAGTATCTAAGTGTACAACCTGGCACTCCATCTGGACCAGGCAAGAAGACGGTTTTGATAGAGTTAAGGTCGCCTAGCCTCGTTCACTCAGTTATAACTTGGACATATATGCAAACGAACGTATTAATAAAAACAAATCGTAATAATCCTTTAACTAATAAATAAAGAGTTAATAAAGATAATCCTTTGATTAATTAATGAAGTGATTTCTTTTAATTGGCGCCCAACCGAAAAAACCCAATTGTTTTACAAGCGATCGTTCAATCGCTAACCGTAAGAACTCCTTAAGCAAACGCTAAGAGCCGCGGTGTAATAAAACAACAATTAAAACAAAAAAAAAAACACAGAAAAATCTAAGCAAACGCGAAGTAAAGTGAGTGATATAACAGAACAACGATGAATAAAACACTCAACAACAACAATTAAAACAAAAAAAAAGAAAAAAACACAGAAAAAAATCTAAGCAAACGCGAAGTAAAGTGAGTGATATAAAAAAACAACAGTGAATAAAACACTCAACAACAACAATTAAAACAAAAAAAAAAAACACAGAAAAAATATAAAACCCCAGCCAAGAGAGCTGAGCGAGTTACACCAACATCAACAACAGCAACAGCTTCGAGCGACTGGCAATATTTAACTGGAAAATAACGTATCGCAGCGGCCACCACACCATCTGATTTAGGCGCATATTTCAAAATGTAAGTGTGATGTTCATTTGCTTACAATTCAAATAAATATAATAAAATTATAAAAGCTGTTTAATGTGAGATGTTATTACTTTCGAAATAAAGTTAAGCAAGATTTTGGCTGTTTCAATAAATTGTAAGAAACCTTTGATAAGACAGAGTTAAAATTTATTCAGAAACAGTCTGTTTTTAGGTCGCACCAAACCAAAGCGGACGACAGTAGTGGCGACGAATTGATAACTGCGTATCTAGAACAGCGGTCTTTAGAAGAAACAAGAAAAATGAATGCAGATCAAATTGCACTTTTAGAGGGAAAGGTTCAAGCAGCCCTTGACCAACAAGCTAAATTATTTGAACAAAAGATAGCATCCCTGAAAGACCAGCTTAATAAAACTAGAGTCTCTGCACCACAGATAGAAGTTTTCCACGAAATAGAAATCGATCCAGGGGTCCGTTGCGACGAACCCCTAGATATTATAAAGTCCGTCCCCGACTTTGACGGGAAATTAGAGAACTATGTTTCATGGAGTCAAGCCGCTTCCGCTGCCTACAAGTTGTTCGAGCCATACAACGGCAGTTCAAGACATTATCAAGCAGTTGCTATAATCAGAAATAAAGTAAGAGGACCAGCAGATGCTGTGCTGGCCTCATTCAACACAGTGTTGAATTTTAAAGCTATTAGCTAGGCTAGATTTCACATACGCCGACAAGACACCGGTACATGTAATTCAACAGCAGCTTAGCACGCTTCAGCAGGGCAGCCTGCCAGTGCTACAATATTTTGATGAGGTCGAGAGAAAACTCACCTTGTTAACAAATAAAACTTTAATGACACGTGATCCTGCTGCAGCGGCAGTATTAAATGAAAAGTTTAGAAGTGATGCACTTCATGTTTTCGTATCAGGTCTGAAAAAGTCACTGAAGTGGGCAGTCTTCCCGGCACAACCCACAGACCTCCCCTCAGCCGTAGCTTTAGCCCAAGAGGCCGAATCAAGCAACGTAAGAGGCATCTTTCAAGCAAATTTTGCAAAACACCTTGAGGAGAAACCCCAAAAACCAAATTCACAAAAGTCTCAAAACTGGCGTCAGAACGCCCAACAGGGAAAAGAGGATAGTTCTCGAAACAGGAATCCTTACTATCAGAAAAACCAAAGAGACAAAGATGACCAACCAAAACCAAATAGTACGAAACAGCGCTATAACAACCAAAAGTCCCAAGTGCGGGGGCCCGAGCCGATGGAGGTAGATCCATCCTCACGCACTAGGCAAACTACCCAAGGCTATAGAAACAACCAAGGTTATGGGGATCAATCTATGAGGACCCAACAGAACCTAAATCATCTTCCACAAGATGAGAGTAATGATGACTACGAGTCACGGTCGCAGC
Organism: Scaptomyza polygonia; assembly: GCA_035044585.1. Classification (NCBI taxonomy): domain Eukaryota; kingdom Metazoa; phylum Arthropoda; class Insecta; order Diptera; family Drosophilidae; genus Scaptomyza; species Scaptomyza polygonia. Next base: position 125,878 of record JAWNNU010000849.1, on the reverse strand, counting down.
ATGAAATGACAAAATTCGAAGACGATTTGTCCGAAAGTTGTAATCTTTTAGCGGAAGCTCCCTGCTTCCGTTTATAAGACGAACGGTTGCAGGGCGAGTTATCAGACTTTTGATAGACACAGGGGCTTTGAAAAACTATATAAAACCCATTCCCGAACTGGCACATTGGGTGACAGTTGACAACCCTGTTCAAGTAAAATCAATTCATGGCCACACCAAGATTAAACAGAAATGCCTTATTCACCTTTTCAGCGTAAAGTCCTACTTTTTCATGCTGGAGTCACTTAATGACTTTGATGGCATAATTGGCCTAGATTTATTAAAACAGGTTAATGCCCAAATAGATTTAACAAAAAACGTAATTAAACACAACAGTGGGATTGAAAAAATCGAGTTCACTAAATGCCAACAGGTGAATCATATTCGGATTAATGACACGGATGTCCCTCCTGATATCATATCCACCTTTGATAAAATGATCAACAAAATGGTAAAAGCATTTGCGGATGTTAACGAATCCCTACCGTACAACATAAATACGGTTGCTACTATACCAACTGATGACGAGCCGGTTTACTCAAAGCTCTATCCGTACCCGCAAGGCGTGTCTGACTTTGTCAACGCAGAGGTAAAACAACTTCTGGCGAATGGCATTATACGACCGTCAAAGTCCCCCTATAATAACTCAACATGGGTTGTCGACAAAAAAGGCATCGACGAGGCGGGGCATAAACAGAAGCGTCTGGTTATTGATTTTAGGAAACTAAATCAAAAGACAACCGACGACAAATACCCTATCCCATCCATTTCGACTATATTGTCAAACTTGGGCGAGGCCTAGTATTTCACTACGCTAGACCTCAAGTCAGGGTTTCACCAAATCGAATTGGCTGAAACAGACAGGAAAAAGACAGCATTCTCTGTCAACAACGGGAAGTATGAGTTTTGCAGACTCCCCTTCGGGCTAAAAAATTCCCCAAGTATTTTTCAACGAGCCATTGATGATGTGCTCCGCGATCAAATTGGTGGGATTTGTTACGTTTACGTTGATGATGTAATAATTTTATCCAAGTCCAAAGAAGAACATGTCAAAGACATTGAGTGCGTCCTGAGGAAACTTAGGGATGCAGGCATGCGGGTGTCCCAAGAAAAGTCCAAGTTTTTCAAAAAACACGTAGCATATTTGGGATTTACAGTGTGCAGAGGCGGGATTCAATCCTCGCCCGATAAAGTGAAAGCTATTAAGGACTTTCCCCAACCAAAAACTTTATTTGCTCTTAGATCATTTTTAGGTCTAGCACGCTACTATAGCTGCTTTATAACGGGTTTTGCCAGCATCGCAAGGCCCCTAACAGATATCTTGAAAGGCGAAAACGGCAAAGTAAGTGCCAATTACTCAAGAAAAGTGATAATAGACTTGTCACCAGAGCAAATCGAAGTCTTCGATAGACTAAAAAATATATTGGCCTCTGAAGATGTCATGCTGTCCTACCCAAACTACAAAAAGCCCTTTGACCTCACAACTGACGCGTCTGGCTACGGACTGGGTGCAGTACTGTCTCAAGACGGCCGCCCGATAACAATGATCTCACGAACATTGCGAGGCAACGAGGTAAATTTTGCCACAAATGAGCGTGAACTTCTCGCCATTGTATGGGCACTCAAAAACCTCAGAAATTACTTGTATGGTGTCAAAAATCTTAACATCTATACAGATCACCAGCCATTAACTTTTTCGGTATCGGATAAAAACTCGAATGCCAAAATAAAGCGTTGGAAAGCCTTCATTGATGAACACAACGCAAATATTATTTATAAACCCGGAAAAGAGAATTTGGTAGCAGACGCTCTGTCTCGCCAAAATGTCAATGCGTTAGAGGATTCAGCAGACTCAGATGCTGCCACTATCCACAGTGAGGAATCCCTCACATATACCATTGCAGCAACAGACAAACCGGTAAATTGCTTTCGGAACCAAATTATTCTGGAAGAAGGGACTATTCCCCAACAAAAGACGTATATTTTGTTTAAGACAAAAACTCGTCACATTATCAATTTCTCCGATCGCAACACATTACTACAAAGCATTAAAGATGCAGTAAACACTGACGTAACCAACGCAATTCATTGTGAGTTACCTATACTAGCTTTCATCCAACACGGTCTGGCTGAGGCATTTCCTTCTACCACCTTTAGATATTGCAAGAATTTGGTCACAGACATTGTGAACCCAGCAGATCAGAGGGAAATTGCGACAGCTGAACATAATCGCGCACATAGAGCAGCGCAAGAAAACGCGAAACAGATACTTAGAGAGTTTTCCCAAAAATGGGTCACTTAACGTTGGAAATAGCCGCAAACTGTAGAATTTGTGTTATGAGTAAACACGATCGGCACCCAAAAAAACAAGAAATAGGGAAAACCCCGATATCATCGTATGCAGGAGTAATGTTGCATGTAGATGTTTACTCCACGGCCGGTAAATACTTCCTAACTTGCATCGACAAGTTTTCCAAGTTCGCAGTAGTACAACCTATACGGTCTCGAGCAATCGTGGACATAAAAGCTCCACTTTTGCAACTTTTGAACATGTTTCCCATAACAAAAGCGTTTTACTGCGACAATGAGAAATCCTTGAACTCAGAAACCATTAAGTCAATGCTCAGCAATAACTTTGGTATCGAGATTTCAAACGCCCCACCCCTGCATAGCTCTTCTAATGGACCAGTCTAACGGTTCCATGGCACTCTTGGGGATATAGCACGCTGCTGTAAGTTGGAATCACAGGTAGAAGACACTGTCGAGAACATTCTCCTTGCAACCATAAAATACAACAGTTCAATCCATTCAGTGACAAACGAAAGACCTATAGACGTAATTCAAAAAACAGTACAGTGCAGATTAAAGAAAAAATCGCATCAGCACAGAACAAAACACTAGACCAAATGAATAAAAACAGGTTCTTTAAGTCGTACTCGGTAGGCGATAAGGTTTGGATAAAGAACAACAAAAGATTGGGAAACAAACTTTCAGACCTAGGTACGACGGTTATTTTTAAAGGGAGGGTGGTCCATAAGGACAACCTTAGGTAGGTTTTAGACATTCAAAATAACAACAATCAAAACTTTAACAAAAAATTTCTATATAGGTTTACGTATCTTTTCAGTTTAACGATAGCTACCATGACTTTGACCGAAGCGACACTGAGACTGAACGACTACTCCCACGCGGACTAGATACCTATAGTTGACGGAGACGTAACAATCTGGGACTCGTACACTTACGTGGGACACACTACGAACTTGACCTCTTTTGAAACTTACTTCGAAGAGACTTGGATATTGATAGACAGCCTACCCAAAGACCATATGAAACAGTTATTGAAAACTGACTTACAACATATAGCCACTCTAATTGCTTCTCTGACTGTACACCACCGACAAAGACGTAGCATTAACACGATAGGTAGCGCCCTTAAGGCAATTGCAGGAACCACAGATTTTGATGACTGGGAACAAATAAAATTCATGCAGAGTCAGTTAATAGAATCCGAGGTTAGGCAGATAGAGATTAACAGTAAATTTCAAGACAGGCTTAATGACGTTTCAAGGGCTCTTAACGAAATTTTAAAGAAAGATTCAGAGGTCGAGCATTTTTATGCAACAATTTTAGCAAAAAACAGGATGATAATAACAAACCTTGAGGACTTAATCCTCACCGTTACACTTGCAAAAATAAATTTAATTAGCCCCCTCATATTAGACAGCATCGATATAAAGGAATTGTTAAATGAACATCTCACCCATATTAGCATAACTGACCTTTTAGAGGTCTCTCACATTAAAGCTTTTCAAAATTCCGAACTATTGTATTTCCTAATAAAATATCCCAAACCTTTGCTTAATTGTAAAAAAATAGACATTCTCCCTGTTCAGCATAATTATGTAATATTAGACTTAGAAGAAGAAAATACTGTGGCCGACTGCGGAACAAAGACCTTCGCTGTACGTGACTGCGCCACCACTGTGAGCACCACCTTCTGCAAAAGACTGGAAGGTACTACTTGCGCCCAACAGTTAGTATCTGGAACCGTCGCACAATATAACACACGCCCCGGACACTTAGCGCCGGCGAAGGCATCATTGTAATAAACAACGCAACCATGCAAGTGGTAGACAGCGCCGGCAACAGCCAGACGATTGCAGGAACTTTCCTCGCATCATTCGACGATTACATCTCGTTGAATGGCACCCGGTCCGTAAACCACCGGGGCATCCTGAAGAGGAAACCAGCGGTATCCACATCAGCCGTCGTGAACGTCACCCTCTTCAGGGAGCACCTAAGCCTCCGATATCTACATGATCTGACCATAAAGAATCTCGATCATATTGGGGATCTTAGATCAGGACTATCTTCACGGTCCTATGGCTGCTTAACGCTTGTCGCCTTACTCCTGCTCTTCGTGGTTACCTGGAGGCTATACCAACGCAGAATAATAACAAAGAAGCCTGAAGACGCGTTTCAGCCGAGAAGGGGAGGAGTTAACACGCGCAAGCTTGAGTTTGCGGACAACGTCGTTGCGCCGGATGCCGTCGCGACGGAGTTGCAGTTGAAACCGGAGCCGCAAACGCGCAAGCTAAAAGCTCACACGCGCAAGCAGCCTGATCGCCCGCTGGAGACGTCAACTCACCATTCTGCTGACATTCCGGCCGACGGCGGTGGCTTCATGGTGCGCTGCAGCCTGACTTAGCTTTAGTTTTAAATTTGTTCTCTTCACGTTCAAACGAACGTATTAATAAAAACAAATCGTAATAATCCTTTAACTAATAAATAAAGAGTTAATAAAGATAATCCTTTGATTAATTAATAAAGTGATTTCTTTTAATTTATATAAACTCGATGAGTATACCGATGGAAAATACTCAGCAAAGAGATCGGCCACTGCCTGATCGGAACTTGCTTTTGTATTATCAAGGTAAACCGAGGATGACAAGCAAGAAGATTTACGATTAGAGCTAATTAGTATACACAAGCATCATTCGAAGGATTTTTTATACTCGATATCGAAGGTAATGAGTATATTGGGTTTGTGCAATGTCCGCCATGGTGTCTGTCCAACGGTCCGTCTGTATGAACCCGACTTTTTCCACACCCGTCAAGTTAGAGACTTAAAACTTTTCAAATGTCTTTATCTATGGCATAGTTACCGTTAAACCTAAATCTTGACACATTTATCAACCATGCCATAGATAAAGACATTTGCAAAGTTTGAAGTCTCTAACTCAAAGAGTGTGGAAAAAAGTTGCGTTCATACAGACGGACAGACGGATAGACACCATGACGGACATTACACAATCCCAATATACTCTTTACCTTCAGTATCGAATTTAAAAATTAAGGAGACCTTTCAAAAACACAACCGTCACCAACGAAAGACAAGTTATTAAGTTGATTAATAAAATGCCTAACTCTTCGACTTTTGTTAAGCTAATGACATCTTCTAAATCGATTTAAATTTAACATGCCTTGCTGAGTTCTCCCGCTCCTGTCTTGTAAAATCAGAATTTTCTATATTTTCTCAGCTTTAGAGTCACAAACGTGACGGCATACTTGCTGTCCCCCAAAGATTTTCATTAAACAATTATTGAAGGTCAAGAATTCACCCCTCAATTGTGTCCAGCTCCAACGTTTTTTCTCAAATTTATCTTGAATGGTCATCAGCTTTGACCCACTCAGACAGTACGCTGTCAGTTTATTTATTGGCTCTGGCTGATTGTTCCTGTCTAATTTAAATGCAAAATGTATGTATTGCAATTAAAAATCTAATGGGACTATACAAAATACATTTTCGACTGGCTGAAACCCCATATTCTTCAACCTTCATATAAATACTGCACGTTTCATCCAGTCTTTTACTTACCGCTTTACTAATGCCTTGTGCTGGTTTTCCTGGCTAACTGCAATCATGGCATGCTTGCTGGTTGGTACTTCTTTCTGTCGTATGGTCCAATAGCAAGTTACATTCCTTGGATACATACCAGGATAATTTGGACTTTGCAGTCGACACTTGTTACGATAACATTCATCGAATTGCCTTGTACAATACGTGCCAGGCGTGACACGTCCTAGTTCTAATGGCTTTTCGGGAAGCCCATACCTGTAATGTAATGCAAGTTCTTTTTTTTAGCAAATATAAATACATATGTGAGTGAAGGTTTTAAAGCATTCGTTTGAAGCGTGTACGTAAAGCATTCTTTCAGTTTGGCTGGCTTCACTCAACATTTAAGAACTTCAGCAATTTGCATAAAATGCACTCGGACATTTTCGGGTCGTTTTATGGTTCAAGTTTGGCCAAACTTTGTTTTGCAAACGGACCATCATATATTTTATAGTAAATTTTGTGAAATTTGTTGAAACATAGTTAAAAATAAAAAGTTATACTTTTGCCATGAACTACACATACATACATAAACTGAGAAAAAAATTAAAGCCAATGTTCCCAATTTTTCTAACTTTTTATACTCGATACCGAAAGTAAAGAGTATATTGGGTTTGTGCAATGTCTGTGATGGCGTCGTCCGTCTGTCCGTCTGTATGAACACAACTTTTTTCCACACCCTTCAAACTAGAGACTTGAACTTTTGCAAATGTCCTAAGATTGGAGTTCTACGATAACTAGGAAGCTGGCAAATCGATAAACTCGATAACGCAAGATCGATACATCCAACTATTTCGCAAGCCCTTAAAGCAAGAACTACGAAATTTGGGGAGAAGATAGCTACTAACAACCCCCAAAAAACTTTCTGTTTTTCAACTGTGGGGGGCTGAAGAATGGGAGAGGCGCGGCTCAAAAACTTTGATGCAGTTTTTTTCGAGTCGTTATCAGTTATATTCCTATTAAATTTAGTGACTCCAGCTCAAACTATATGGAAGATACACGCATTACCGTTTCAACCCAAGCATTGGGTCGGTTGGGAGCGGCTAGGGCAGTATGTATGGGCGTTGCATCTAAAGTTCTTATGGATATCGTCAATACCTAACTTGGCACCAAATTTGGTGGCTCTCGCTCAAAAACTGTAGTAGATACAGGTATTTGGGTTTTAAACTGGGGCTGGGGGCGGAATCGGTGAACGTGGATAAAAAACTTTTCATTCAAAAATTTGGGGGTTCATTGTTTCTATATTCTCGCTAATACTGGTAGCTCTAGCTAAAAGGGCGTGCGAAATAGGAGGATTTACCGATTTTGAGTTATCGAATTAATCGATTTTCTAGCCCCCCAGTAATCGTATAACCAAAACCTTGACTTTCTTATTTACTATGACATAGATAAAGACATTGGCAATGTTTTAAGTGTGTGGAACAAAGTTGTGTTCATACAGACGGTACCAGTATTACCTATGGTATCGAGTATAAAAATTTAACATATGATGCTGAGCCAAAGTTTGTTTGGTTATTACTAGACTTAACTGCTTACGAAAATTGTTCGGCCACAGCCAATTTCCAAGGTTTTCGCTTACTTAGATAATTCATCAAAAATTGTTCATAATTGGTAAAATTTAAAATATAATTAATATGTAAGTTATAAAATTTCTAGCAGAGACGCATGACCATGTGAACAGAGTATTTACGCCACTTAAATTAAGTTGATGAGCTATTTCATGGAGAGTGTCATGCGAAACCAATTTTATGGAATGATTTCGGGGTATTTGTATGTTGTAACTTTATTAGTTTATTTAAAGTAGTGTACAGTTAATAAATTTGTGAATTTTAATGTACGAAGTAATTGCGCAGTCCGCTTGATGACGCGCTCAAGAGAAGAAGATCAGATTTTCTTAGGGATATAGGAAGCATATCGCTATATCGATATGCAGTGAGTGTGAGTAGTGTTGCCAGATGTATTTCCAACACTTGCCCTCAATTGGCACCAGACTAACTTACAGCTTGCATCCCCAAGGCGTTTATGTATGCGTTGGGCTGTGATGTCACCAGTCCCAGTAGTCGATGCTAATCTCATCCTTCTCTACAAGCTTTCCCAAAAAATGGTGACGAATCTTGACGTGCTTTGTGCGCTTATGGAATATCGGATTCCTTGTCAGTTGCCCAGCGCCTTGGTTAACGTTGTATATTGTTGTTGTGCGGAGTTTGAACTATACCTCTTGCAGGAAACTTCTCAGGTGAACAGCTTCTTTTGATGATTTAGACAACGCCATGTACTCCGCTTCTGTGCTGGACAGAGCCACCGTGCGTAGTTTTCGGCATTCCCAGGATACCGCAGCATTTGCCATTTTAAAAGCAAAACCTGTAAAAGATCTACGATCATCTACGTTAGAATCCCAGTCGGCATCTGCATAGCCAACCATATCTTCGCCGTTCTGTTTGTAATCCAAGCCGTAGTTTACGGTGCCCTTCAGCACACGTTTTGCGGCGACCCAATGTTGTTTGCCAAAATTTGCATTGTATTGGCTAAGTACACTTACTGCATGTGAAATGTCTGGACGCGTTGATACTGCCAGCCACATTAATGATCCGATCAGACCTTGATACGGGATCTTTGAGACTTCTGCTTTCTCATTTTCTGACTTTGGGCACATTGCTGTGGACAATTTTTCGCTCGTGTTAATTGGTGTGCTTGCTGGTTTGCAGTTTTCCATGTTGAACTGCTTTAACAAATCTTTGACGTACGTTCGCTGCACCATTGAAAACGTTTTTTCGCTCTTATTTTGGTTAATTTCGATGCCCAAACAATGTGCAAGCTTTCCTAAGTATTTAATTTCAAAATTACTAGCCAGCTGTAATTTAAGATAATTCAGCACCTGTTGATCGTTAGTAGCAACTATCGGATCGTCCACGTACAACGATATGATCATGATTCCATTTCTTTCCTTTTTCAGATATACACATGGGTCAGCGGAAGTCGGGCTAAAATTCATTTCCTTCAGCCTGTTGTCCAGTTTCTTATACCGCTGGCGCCCACTCTGCTTTAGGCCATATAAAGATTTATTCAATTTGCAAACTTTGTTTCCGACATACTTCTGTTTTTCATTGTCCGTGGGAATCATATAGCTCTGAAGGCACGCTTACATAAAGTTCCTCCTCTATATATCCGTTAAGGTACGCACTGTCAAAATCGTATTGATATACATCAAGATCAAGTTCGACGGCAATAGCAATTATTGCACGTATTGATCCAATTCTTGCTACGGGGGAAAACGTTTCATTATAGTCGATACCTTATCGCTGAGTAAAACCTTTTGCCACCAATCTTGCTTTGCGTAGATTCACTTCGCCATTTTGTTTATATTTTGTTTTGAGGACCCACTTAGTGTCGATCACTTTCTGTTTTCCATCCTCGTTAACAATTTGCCAAGTTTTATTCTTCTTTAGTGCCTCGTACTCGTTCCTGAGTGCTTCCTTCCACTCCGATGCATTTTGGCCGCTGAGGGCTGTATCTGCTGTTATATTGTCGCTGCTACTGATAAGGGAAGTTGCTTCGTAAAATTCTTCTTCTCCTTGCGAATCGTCTTCGGAGTCCTGCGGCTCAGCGGGCACTGTGTTCTGTTGATTATATATTATTTTGGCCTTCCTGGATTACCTGTATGATTTTTTCTTGGCCTGCACGTTTCTCATGGGGTGGATTTTCTGCTTCTTCTGAAGATTCTTCGCTTTCTTCATCTTGATGGTCACCATGTTTCTTTTCAGGATAATATTGTTCCTCGATGCCATTCTGCTGTTCGACAAATTCTTCGAATTTGTACTTGTTATCAAACTGATTTGTATATACGACATCACGATTTTTGGTAACTACTTTGCTTTCTGGGTCAAACATTCTATACGCCTTTGCTTCATCGCAGTACCCTATAAATATATTTCGTTTAGATCTTGTTCTAAACTTACCCTTCGACTTCTTATCGAGCGAATACACAATTTGCCCGAATGTGCGCAGATGCTTTGCAATTTGAATACGATTATTCCACAACTTAAATGGAGTCTCGCTACACAGGCTTCTTGATGTGCATCTGTTTATAATGTAGTTGGCAGTATTCACAGCTTCTGCCCAATATGCCGATGGTAGCGCCGCTTGTATCATCATACAGCGCGCCATTTCAGCAAGCGTTCGATTCTTCCGCTCTGCTGCGCCGTTCTGTTGGGGAGTGTATTCCACTGAATACTCGTGCTTTATGGCTGCAGCCAGCAAATAGTTTTTTAACTCGTTATTTGTATACTCCGTGCCGTTATCTGTTATGAGCGTCTTTAGCCTTTTTCCTGTCTTGCGTTCAACGTAGCTTTTAAACTCTTTGAATTTCTGAAATACTTCTGATTTACTTTAAGGTGAAGAACTCACACCACTTGGAATAGTCATCTATGAATTTCAAAAAGTACCGGCTGCCACCGTGGCTCATTACGCGCATTGGTCCGCATACGTCACTGCGGACCAATTCCAGAACTTCTTTGGAGCTTGAATCCGACTTGGGGAATGGTTTAATTGCCTGTTTCCCCTTAATACATACTTCACATGTTGGCAACTTTTCGTGCACATTTGCCTTGACTCCGTAAATTCGACCTTTTTGAATAACTTCTTTCAAATCTATTTCATATAGATGTCCAAAACGTTCATGCCATTCCTTGATTTTGCTATTGTTAATAACTGCTGCATGACTCATTACTTTTGATTCTATTACATGGTACAAGTCTTGCTCACGTTCCGCAGTAAAAACAATTTGTCCATTGCTCTAACAATTTCGGCACGATCCCATTTGAATAGTATATTGTAGCCGTGGTCACATATCTTGGGCACTGACAAAAGATTCTTTTTCAAATCTGGAACATATAGCGCATTGACAAGGTTTGCGCTAAATTTTTCTACTGGCCCAAACGAAACAGAGCCTAGTCCTTCTATTTCCGTAGTTTATCCGTTTGCCAATCTTAGTTGGGAACATTTTGCTGAGCAAAAATTTTCGAATCTTTTCTTCTGGGAGCACATGTGCGATGTGGCTCGAGAATCTAAGCACCAGCCTTTGTAGCTGCTTGTGTAGTTTGCTGATTCTATGTGCATACTTGCATTTGGATTGCCATTTCTCTTGTCTATGTATTTTTCATATTCCTGCCTTTTTCATCGGTATTCTGCAGCCTTCCACAATTGTAGAAAATAAATTTAAACTTCTGACTTTGATTCTTTTGCCGTGTAGTTTTATTCCTTTTATCTGCCAACAGTGCATCCGGAGACGAGTCACTTTTGTTCCTGTCTCGAGAACCGTATTCGTTAATCAGCTTTATTTTTAATACTTCTGGCTCAATCAACTTGTCCTGTGTTTCTATAGCAATACGAAATGGCTCATATTCTTCAGGGATACTGTACAACAACAGTATGGCCAACAACTCATCGATTTCCCCTAATTCGACTTAATTTATTTTGTCAACTATATCAAAGAACCTGTCAATGTGACTTCGCATGTCACCACCGGGTGCTAATTTACACAAAATTAGCGACTTCAGCAAAGCAGCCTTTCTTGCCGGCCCTGTAGATTGATAAATGCTTTGCAACTTTTTCCAGACCTCATTGGATGTTTCACAATTCTTTATTTGCTTTAACTCAGCTGCTGATATTGTTAATATTAAGTCTGACTTTGCCTTGGTGTCATCTAACTCCCACTGTGCAGCATTTGTTTCTGTCTTTACAATTTTTCCACAAACGTACTTCCATGCATCGTTCTTTATTAACAGCGCTTGAATTTGTATTTTCCACGTGTCATAATTGTCTTTGTCATTTTTACTTAATTTCGTATTGCTATACACGCAATGAGAAGTTACACAAAAAACTACATACAAGCGAAAGGTACAGTTTCTTGCCATTGTGTGTATTTGCTATGCGCCACACAGTCGCATGCTCTTACACTATTCTTAGAATTTCTTCACACGAAACGTTCTTTAAGTTTACACAAAACTTTTTCAATTCACTAATCAACTGGCGCAGTGGAAGCGTGCTGGGCACATAATCTGTTGTATTTTTAATAGTTTATTTAAAGTAGTGTACAGTTGATAAATTTGTGAATTTTAATGTACGAAGTAATTGCGCAGTCCGCTTGATAACGCGCTCAAGAGAAGAAGATCAGATCTACTTAGGGATAGAGGAAGCATATCGCTATATCGATATGCAATGAGCGTGAGTAGTGTTGCCAGATGTATTTCCAAAATTATTCCTCTTTCAAACTTTTTTGTCGTGCAAATCGTGCAAAAGTTTAAAATAAAAATGTATCGTAATTACAAATGCACAAAATATCAAAAACTAAACTAATCTCAATGCAAAAACTTACAAAATTATGGGTGGTGTTGGCATTAAAATTCTGTATTGTTTAATATAATGCACTGCAGCGTATATTCTACCGCAAATTAAAATGAGACTTAGGTCGGCAATCAACTTTATGCACACGCAAATATATTCAAAAATATTTGGGATCACTGCTAGATCCTTTTAAAAACAATATTAAAGCAAGTAAAACTCCGTACACAAAAACAAGAAAACAATCATGTACAAACGATGCTATCGGACGCAGAAGACTGCGGTATATTCCTTACAAGTAATAAAATCAATAAAAAGAGACCTGATTACAATGGGTCGCGTATTCGGCAGGGGTGTACGCTGCCTCAAAGATTGTCTGATGCAGATGGGTAAGGCAAGAAGCTATATTCATTCCAAATTTAGTGACTCTTGCTCAAAATTTGTAAAAGATAGGCAAAGGGGGACTGGGGTTTTTGAAATGCGTGGGGCTGGGGAGTGTGTGGATGGGCGGGGACTCCAAAACTTTGATGCTGTTTATGGCGGTTCATAATAGCTATCCATTGATCCAAATTTGGTAGTTCTAACTGAAGGTGCGTGCGAAATAGGTGCATTTAAGGTTGGGCGTCACCAAATTTGATAGGAGGATAGCAATTGATTTCATATACGGTTCTGCATCAAAAATTTTGATGCCAGACATATCTGCGTCCCATTGTAATCAGGTCTCTTTTTATCGGTTTTATTACCGGTATCGATTATACCCTAGTCGGTTGCGTTTGACTGCAGCGTATCTATTTGTTTTTAATATGCGTGTTTTATTTGTACATATGTATAAAGGCAATAAGTGCTAGCGAGCGCGATGGCGACAGCGGATAGAATGTGCATATGGTTTTTTTTCAGTTTTACTTTAGGCATTTTGTGCGTCTAAGGCTGGCCGCACACCAGTCAGTCTGAGAAGAAAACATTTTTATTGGTATCGCACACCAAAGCCAACATCTTACGACAAACATTCAGCCCTATCACGAATAACAGGCGAAATATTTTTTCACGGGGAATTTGATTTCACGTGAAAAATTATTTCGCATCATGAATTCACCGTGAACAAGATTTCACTTCGAAAAATTTCGATAATAGTTGACAGTTGAATTTCAAGAACAGCTAATTGTTTGTTAACATTTTTTCATTTTGCTGAACATACGTGAACATAAGTTGGCATAATTGTTCGATTGTTCGAGTTAAAAGGAAAAAAAATATGTTGAGCCTGACATTAAGAAGGCAGTAGTTGGAAGAAGATTCCCGTGAGAGCGAGCGATTAATGCGGCGAAATATACGGGACAATTCAAATCCTTTGGATATGCCGGAGACTTTGTAACTACATGAATGTGCATAATGTGTATTTTTAATTTTAAAGTATGTATTCATTTCAGGTTTGTACAGCATTTTAGAGTGAATTAAGCCACTTTTATCTATTTACTAGATGAGCTCACATCATCGACTCCCAGAGCACAAAAATCTTTCGCAGCTCCTCCAATCGTAAAACTGCTGCTTGTTTGCGCTTCTTTGCAGAAGGCGCTTACCAGAAAACTGTTTCTATAAAAACTAGTTTAATTTATATTAATCAAATTACTTACATTTTCAATTCCGCCAACTCAAAACAGGTGAACGATTATAAGGGAAAAGTGAATTCATTTCGCCTTTGAATTTCATTCAGAATAGGGCGAAATGGTTTCGAACTAGGGAACTATCAGCTGTTAGATATTCGTGATCACGTGAAGGCGAAAAGTGAAATTATTTCACGTGAAATTTCATTCGTGATAGGGGTGATTATGTTTTTATTGTTTTGTCGGCTTCGGTGTGCGATACAATCAAACACAATTTTAGTACTGCTGAAAATGTCAAGTAGTTCGGACGAAGAAATTATTCCAGCGGTGTATCAATACATAAACTTTTGTGAAGGTCACGAATTGTATTAACCATGTTTAGTTCATCCATGGTTCAAACCAAGGTATACTTAACGAGGTAGCCGCACTCCCTCTCTTTATTACCTAAAACAAAAGTACGAAAAATGAGTACGAAAGAGAGCGAGAGCGAGAGAGTAAATAATGCGTCAACACACTGAATTGTGCGAGTATGTATGTACATATGTGTGCATGTAAGGCAACAGACGGAAAATATTCGTCCGCGGTAGTGCGTCGCTGACAAAACTCGCAACGAGACGGACGAATAAGGTAACAAAAAGAGGGTGATAGCAATAGTGCGGCTACTTGAAAAGTATACCTTGGTTCAAACAGCTTTTTCCCAACTAAGCTAACATTTCTGGAGTCTGGTGAAACAATATAAAGGTGTTCAATTCCACTGCAGCTAACAAGAACAATTGCAAGAGCAGTGCGGTGTATGAAGTCATATCTGTCTCTTTCTTATGCTCTTATCGTAAAATAAGGACTTCGCCACAGCAGAATAGAACACCTTTATATTGTTTCACCATGATTCGGCATGCTGGGTTCGCTACGAAATGAACTGCCGTAGCACAGCCAACCCAGCCGTACTGTGTGTACGAGCGCGATCGCTACCGATTTCAGCAGCTACTGCGCGTAGCGATCGCGCTCACACACACAGCTGGGTCGGCTGTGCTACGGCAGCTCATGTCGTAGCGAGCCCAGCATGCCGCATGACATCGAATTCGCCCACAATTCACGAAGCAACAAAAAAACAACAAAAAAAAAGCCACTGAACAGAAATGTTAAGTTAGTTGGAATATAGCTGTTTGGACCCTCTCGTTGCAGAGCATTCAATAAAGCGAGTTCAGCGGAGACAGAATTGTCCGCTGCTTCACTAACAAAAGAACATTTTTCAATCGAGAGAAGAAGTTATCAAAGCAGTATGGATGGGCGTGGCATCCAAAGTTTTTATGAATTTGGTTGAGGGTCGTCATCACCTATCTTGGCACCATATTTGGTGGCTCTAGCTCAAGAACGGTTGACGATATTGGCTTTTCTGTTTTTAAACCGTGGGGGGCTGGGCGCGGAATGGGTGGGTGGGTGGGTGGTACTCCAAAACTTAGATGCAGTTTTTTGGGGGTTCTAATTAACCTACATTATGTAGAACTGAAACAACTCGACCGTTCTTGTTCGCTGTCGCACTAAGACTATTCTCCGATGCGTTTCTCTTTATTCAATGCTTTGAACGTCTTGCGCATATTGCGTACTTGACGAAACCTTCGATGTGTTACAGTTATATTATTATATACAATTGAATGCTTATATCTATTTGGTACAGTGGGGTCTAACATGCTAGTTATTACTACAATTATTACCAATATTGATAGTTTAAGCTGTAAGGGTGTGCTAAATAAGTGTATGTAGCGATTATGAATTATCGATATAATCAATTTGCCCACCCCACAGCTATCGTAGATTCGCAATCTTGCTATATTCAGGGTTGTCACAGAAAACGCTAGCGAAGTTGATTTCCGCTTGAAACAATTCCAACGGAAAAATTTTGCGGTGCCACAGAACGCCAAAAGACTTAATTTTTATTCTCGATACCGAAGGTAAAGAGTATATTGGGTATGTGCAATGTCCGTCATGGTGTCTGTTCGTCTGTTCGTCTGTTCGTCTGTCCGTCCGTCCTTCTGTCCGTCTGTATGAACGCGACTTTTTACCACACCCTTCAAGCTATAGACTTGAAATTTTGCAAATGTCTTTATGTATGGCATAGTAAATTAAAGTGTCAAGATTGGAGTTCTACGATAACTAGGAGGCTGGCAAATCGATAAAAACGATAACTCAAAATCGATAAGCCCAGCTATTTCGCACGCCCTTACAGCTAGAACTACCAAATATTGGGAGAAAATAGCTATATACAACTCCCAGAAAACTGGATCAAAAATTTGGAAGCCACGCCAACTAATTCCGCCCCCAGCCCCCCCGCAGTTGAATACCAAAAATGCCTATATCTTCCACAGTTTTTGAGCTAGAGCCACCAAACCTCCCTAACGCTTCTCTAAAAAAAAGTAATGTGTGTATCTTCCAAAATGTTTGAGTTAGAGTCATTAAATTTAGTAGGAAGATAACTGTTAACGACCTCACAAAAACTGCATCAAAGGTTTGGAGCCTCACCCACCCATTCCGCCCCCAGCCTTCCCACGGTTTAAAACCAAAAATGCCTATATCTTCTTCAGTTTTTGAGCCACCAAATTTATTTCCAAGATAGGAGACGACAACCCCCAAACAAACGCAAAAAAACTTTGGATGCCACGCGTATCAATACTGCCCTATCCGCCCCAAACACCGCTTCAACTAAAAACGCTTCAATAAAAACGGTAATGCGTGTACCTTCCAAAGTGTTTGAGCTAGAATCACCAAATTTAGTAGGAAGATAACTGTTAGCGTCCAAAAAAAAAAAACTGCATCAAAGTTTTGGAGCCTCGGCCCCCTGTTCCCCTAACCCCCAGCAGTTGAAAAACAGAAATGCCTAACTCTTCGGCTTTTGAGCTAGAGCCACCAAATTTGCTGCCAAGATTGGATATGAAGAAACCCAAAAAATTTTTTTGATTTTCGTGGGATGTCAATTGCTATCCTCCTACCAAATTTGATGACTCTAGCTCAAAGTTAGTAGAATATGGTTGATGGGTTGGCTGGGAGATGTAAAAGTTGGGGGCGGCATCCAAATTTCCTGGGTTTCTTCATCACCAATCTTGGCACTAAATATTGTAGCTCTGGAGCCAAAACTGTGGAAGATATGGGCATATCTGATATCAACATCAAGGTGGCTTTGGAACGGTCGACGGGGCCGTTAACAGTTATATTCCTAAAAATTTGGGTGACACTGAATCCAGCACTATAGAAAATACACGCAATACCGTTTTTAACAACGCGTTTGGTCGATAGGGGGAGGCTAGGGCAGTATAGAAAGGGGTGGCACTTACAGTTTTTATGAATTTGTTTGAGGGTCGTCATCACCTATCTTGGCACTTAAAATGGTGGCTCTAGCTTACAACCATAACCAGTTATCTTCCTACCAAATATAGTGACTCTAGCTCAAACACAATGGAAGATACACGCTTTACCGTTATTAGTGAGCGTTGGGGTAGTTGGAGGCGGCTTGGGCAGTATGGATGCGTAGCTCCAAAAATTTGATGCAGTTTTTTGGAGGATATAACCAGTTATCTTCCCATCAAATTTGGTGACTTTGGCATAAACACTTTGGAAGACACTCGTTTTTCTATTTGAGCAAAGCGTTGGTGTGGTTTGGGGCGGCTTTAGCAGTATGGGTGGGATCCAAAGCTTTTATGCATATTTTTGGGGTTCGTCATCATCATCATCAAATTTGGTGGCTCTAACTCGAAAACTGTAAAAGATATAGGCATTTTTGGTTTTAAGCTGTGGGGGGCTGGCGGCTGAATGGAAGGGCGTATCTCCAAAACTTGATGCAGTTTTTGGGGAGTTTTCTGCTATCTTCTCCCAAAATTAGGTTAATCTAGACTTAAGGTTTTATGAAAGAGGTGGATTTATCAATTTTGCGTTATCGAGTTTATCGATTTACCAGCCCCTTAGTTATCGTAGAACTCCAATCTTGACTCTTTAATTTACTATGCCATACATAAAGACATTTGCAAAGATTCAAGTCTCTACGTTGAAGGGTGTGGAAAAATGTTGCGTTCATACAGACGGACAGACACCATGACGGACATTGCATAAACCGAATATAATCTTTAGCTTCGGTATAGAGTTTACCAGTAATATCGATACCAGTAATAAAACCGATAAAAAAAATACCTGATTGCAATGGGGTGCCGATAAGGCAAGGGTGTACTCTGCCTATAAAACTGTCTGGCGCAGATGGGGATGCCAAAAAGCTCTCTTCCTTCCAAATTTAGTGACTCTAGCTTAAAGTTTGTTAAAGGTATGGAAAGGGTAGCTGAAGATCTGTGTATCATTATAAATTCTAAGCTCATACCAAATTTGGTGGCTCTAGCTCTAAGCTAGTAAAATATGAAGTAGGTGGCGGGGGGCGGTAAGGGGGGACGTGGCATCCATATTTTTGGGATTCCTTCATCACCAATCTTGGCACCAAATTCGGTATCTTTAGATCTAAAGCTGTGGAAGATATAGGCGTTTTTGATTTAATACACGCATTCCCGTTTTTAGTGAAGCATTGTGGCAGTTTGGGGCAGCTTGGGCAGTATGGATTGGAGTGGCATCCAAGGTTTTTATGAATTTGGTTGGGGATCGTTAACACCTATCTTGGCACCAAATTTAGTGTTTAACTGCGGGGGGCTGGGGCGGAATGGGTGGGCGTGGCTAAAAAATTTTTGATGCAGTTTTTTGAAGATTGATAGTAGCTATTTTCTCCCCAAATTTGGTAGTTCTAGCTGTATGGGCTTGCGAAATAGCTGGATCTATCGATTTTGCGTTATCGAGTTTATCGATTTGCCAGCCCATTAGTTATCGTAGAACTCCAATCTTTAATTTACTATGCCATAGATAAAGAGACTTGCAAAGGTTGGAGTCTCTAACTTGAAGGGTTTGGAAAAAAGTTGCGAACATACGGATGGACAGTTGGACAGACGGACAGACACCATGACGGACATTGCACAAACCCAATATACTCTTTACCTTCGGTATCGAGTATAAAAATTTATAACCCGGTCCCACAATGGCCATTAGTACTAAAGCGAATTTGTTCAAATAGCTCCAGTGAGTCGATCCGGATTTATTTGGACGTTTGATAGCGATGTGTTTTCCATCAATGCATCCAATGCAGTTTGGAAACTTCAACTTACTTAAAAAAAACTAATAAGTGTTTTAACTCACGAGCGATGTGTTAACACCTGTTTGTACATGTTTGATTGCTATATATTAGTATAAAAAGAAAAGAATGGTTTATTGAATTTAGTTATTTTTGCAATAAATAAGATTCTTGGATATGATCGATAGCTTGCATGCTTTACGTATTCTATGACCTTTTGATACCTGTCCTACCCCACAAAACACATGCACAAGCAACTGATATGCACCTAGCCAACCAAGTATCTTCAGCTAAAAACTAGGCTTCTGCAAACACTTGTCCACAAAACTATTTTGCTTCCCCCATAATTGCGCTTGAGTAAGAAAACAAGATTTTGTCTTCCAAGGCAGTCAAATCAGTTTTGCTATTGCTGATCATACATACTCTTCCCAATTTTTATCCTATGATATATACCATACGGTTATGCAAAGATGTACACAAATTACTGCGCGCAGTAGCTTCTGAAATTGGCAGCGATCGCGCTCACACACACAGTACGGCTGGGCTGGCTTTGCTACGGCAGCTCATGTCGTAGCGAAACCAGCAAGCCGAATGACATCGAATTCGCCCACAATTCACGAAGCAACAAACGGCAGTCCCGCGAGAGAGTAAAATAGCCAGGTTCCAGAAATGTTAGGTTGGTTGGATTTTAGCTGTTTGAACCCTCTATAAGTATTACATTCTTATTGCTTATACCCTAATTCCATTAGGTTGCCTTTGTCATTAACAGCAAGTCGCGGATATAGATGATTCCACTACAAATCCAACTCATCCGACATCCTGTTTTAACAGGGGTTTTGTTTTGTTTTTCATGAACTTGATGACCAGCTGCTGTTTTACCCAAATTGGCACTGTTTAAACAAAGTATCGATAGGAAATTTCATACTATCGACTATGTAAAAGTGCTGTTCAGTGCTCTTTAATTTTAAATTCTGTTAATGACAAATGCAACCTAATGGAATTAGGGTATTAGCAACAAGAATTCATATAATACAGCGTTTAAATGCAAAAATTCTGATATAGAGTTGGGAAGTCGTTTAGCAGCTATAACGCTCTCAGAGAGAAATATCGCAGGCAATTTTTACTTACAGGTCCAGTTACCCGAACTTGACTTGAACTGAATTTAAATTGAATGAGAGCGTTAATTGGCATATGAAAACCAAACGATTACCCAAACGTGAACTAGGCTTGAACCTAAATATGAACATGAACATGATATGAGCCGAATACCAAGAACATTGAATTATCGAACAGCTGTTTGTCATTGTTTTGACATTATCACATTTGCGCGCGAATTTCAGTTTACAAAATAAAATAATAGATTAATTATATATGGATAACATGGTTAATATATATTACATGTACTAACTACAAATCAGTTTAATTAGCATGGAAATGCGGAAGAGAGCGTTCAAGTATAACATAACGAAATTCGGTGGAGAGGGGGGTCTCGTCAAACGTTACGATGCGTTACAAGGTGGGGAGGGGTCTTTCTCAACACGTTACGTAACATTCTGCTATACTTCGGTTATAGAAAAAAGCTACATTATTGATAAATTACAATTTAAAAAATAGTTATAATAGAAAAATATGAAGCCAAAAATGTATTAAAAATGATGGGGAAGGGGTTCAAAAATCTTAAAAAATTGCGTTACGTAATATTTGAACGCTCCCAAATGGCGTGGGGCTGTTCGGCCAATGAATACAAATTGGAATATCGCTGGTTATTTCAGAAAAACCTTCAGCAAAATCAAGAATTTAGATGATTCTCTATTTTTCCTGCGCAAAAGAATGTCCAAACCACTGTTTAAACTGTTGCTAACGCTGTTGGGCAGTTTTTTATCTCGTCTTTCTCTCGCCAGATCCTTAAATTGTTTGCTTGGTTTATTGTATAAAAAATCATTTTCCTGCATCAGCCAACTAAATTTAAGCTCATCCTTTTTAAATCAGCTGTTCAATGTAATTGGATCGTAACTTGAACTGAAATATGAACTTGAACTAAAAATTCTGTTTTCTGCAGGTTTTCAATTTAGTTCAATTGAGTTCGAGTTTTGGAAAACCAGCAAACAGTGTTTGACGTTTAGTTGAACTGATCAGCTGTTTTCTAAGTCCACGTTCAATTCGGTTCACGTTCGGGTAACAGGGCCTTAAGTCGTGAGCATATCGCGTCAGTCTGCTTGCTGGTTTCGCAGAGACATGAGCCATACTGTATAGCTTGTTTGTTTGTTTTCTTGTGTCCCTTTTCTTTGTATACTTTGCTTGCTTATCGCTTTTGCCGCTAGCCTTAGAGCAGCAAGGCACTGGTGCGTATACCCAAATTACATTTACATATACATATGTACATATATATTTGTATGTGCAAATATGCCTTTGTTATGTTTGCAGTTTTGGTGGACTTTGCCTTTGAAATGATTTTTGATATTTCATTTCGACTAGGTATCATAAGCATATGTGTGTGTCCCTTTGTGTATGCACTAGAGATGGGATTGGGAAAGAAATTTGTTCCCGTCCCATCCCGTCCCGAAATCAATATCGCTTTTCCCGTCCCGATTGTCCCGAAAAATTTTGTGTTTATCCCGCGGGTCCCGACATTTTCCCGAAATTTTTTTTCTTGTAACAAGTGTGTACATATTTTTTTTTAATATAATCTTACTTTAAATTTTTTTTTTTTTTAGTATAACATTACTTTAACTTTCGTAACAGTGAAAATACATATATATGTTCCCATTTATTGCACTTGCGATATATCGTGTCACTAAAAAATGCAATCGGTGGGTAATTTCGACAAAAGCAGAACAGTTATCGAGTACATTTTGCTTGGTTCCCGAATGATTTTTGGGTCCCAACAGGTTTACCGGGACCCGCGGGAATTTCGGGATCGACCACATATCCCGACTTTACCGGTTTTTTTTAAAATCGTTCCCGTCCCGCCCGACGAAAATCCCGACCCCGACGCCCATCTCTAGTATGCACCCAGCAAACCATAAGAGCTCTTAATGAGCTCATATATGACTCTTTTGTCTGAGCGTACACACTCATAATGAGCTCATAAAAATATCATAAACCCTTAGAAAATCCTCATATATGAGTGGCGTTTTCTACTAAACTGGTCGTCATAAAACAGCTCTTAATCCGATTCATAAAAGAGTCTTTTCTGAGCTCATATATGACGACCAGTTTAGTAGAAAAACCCACTCATATATGAGGGTTTATGATTGTTTTCTGCACTCATTCTGAGCTGTATTTTTATTATATTTTTTAACTTAAAATTAATATCGGCTGCTTGAACTTTTTTTTGCTTCATATTTCACCCGATCGTTCGCGGTCTGAAACCACCTCAAACAAGTGGTGTTAAATGTTTGCTCGTCGCATTTGAATTTTCTGCTAAATGCCCCCCGCGTTATTGACGTTAAGGCCAAAGACGATATACATGTTTTCTCCGCACTTCCTTTCCAAGAGCACTGGACCGCTACTCCATCTGAACATAGTATCTCACAAATTAAGAGGGCTCAGATATACCAATCTGAAACTATTCATTCTCCTTAAAATAATAAAAGTTAATATAAGTTAAAGAATTGGACTTTAAATCTTCCAAGTATGGCAGACAGATCAGATATGTATATATATTTATATATATATTTTCTGAAAAATTTTGAATATGACCACTTTCTTCACCACTATTTTCAACCTCCACCTCTGTTGCTTCAATTTTATTTCTTTTCTTAGCTGAACTCAAGTGCTCAATAATCATTTTACTTTCTTTTCTACTTGCTCTTTTCATTTTAATTTTAATTTATGTTAGTTTTTAACATATATATAGGGTTGCCATCCGTCCTGGAATTCCGGGACATGTCCCGCTTTTGCAGGTAATGTCCCGGTGTCCCGACCCGACACGAATTTGTCCCGGTTTTCTATTGTTTCGATGATTAACGGATTTTTAAATGGCTGCAACTAGACGACGCGAACTTTTCGTATGATGTTAGTGTAGCGATGAGTGTTGAATAATTTTTTGAGAAAAACATTTCGATAGACGATTTAGTCTTGTTCGACCAAGTTGCCAACTTGATGAAGTGTTTGTCACGACAAGTGAAGACGTTTTTTGAGAAAGGCTCCGCAGATAATCTGGTACAGTTTTTTGCAGCAAACGTAAAGTCGAGCTGTTACTCGGAACTTCCGAGTCAGAAGTATTGAAAATAGCAGAATTCTTTTATGCAATTTCTCCGCACAATGCAAATTGTGAAAGGTTTTTTTTGTTGATAAATTCGCAGTGATCAGACGAAAGAAATAGGTTACTGGTGGAGAATGTTGAATACTTAATGAAATTTAATTAAATTTTGTAGACATGAGTTGTTTGAACTTTTATAATGAATTGATGGACAAAAAATATATTAGTGAATTGAAAAAAATAGGCAGTGTGGAGAAGTACAATAATAAGTAAGCCAAAATAATTAATAAATATTAATAAGTATACGTAGTTGTAATGACGTATGGCCTGTTAAGTTAAATGGCTTATTTCAATTTGTAATGAATAAAATATGTGAGCATTGAATTTGTAATGAACAAATATATCAATATTAAAATTGTGGGGGGGGGGGGGGTTTTGTTCGAACGTCCCGGACTGGCCTGAGCCCCAGGTGGTCACCCTACATATATATGTACTCACGCGTTCACTTCTCATTTGCAAATGAATAGCACTGTCGCATAATTATTTTATGTTAACTTAAACGAAATTCTGCTTGCTTTTTTCACAAACACCGCTTAAACTTTTACAGTCAATTTCGGCGCGTGTCGTTATATATATGTTTACATATGTAATAAGTGCACGTGTAACGCTCAGAAAACACGCATAAGTTTAACATATACATATATAAGCTCATACATTTATCGCTAACTGAGCTCATAAATGAGTTCATATTTGAGCTCATTGTTATGAGCGCTCAAAATATGGTTTGCCGGGCATGTGCATGTATAATTGTATGCGTAGCATTGGCATTGTCATTCATTGACCTGCTGCGATCATCATCAATGAGCACAATTTAATTAAATGCAATTATGTTTCTATACTAATAAAATATATGTCTTTTAATTCAATTTCATGATCAATATTGTACAATTGATTCGCCGCCTCACATTAACCTCAAGAAACTTGGTTGGCAAGGTGCATATCAATTGCTAGTGCAAGTGTTTTGTGGGGTGGACAGGCATCAAAAGGTCACCTAATACTTTAGGCAGGCAAAGTTTCATTCATATCTAAGAATCATATTTATTAGAAGAAAAAATACCCAGCCTTGTGGCAAACACTTGTCCCTCACAAATCTTTTTCATCCATCATTAATGCGCTTGGGTAAAAACAAACACAAGACTTTGACTTCGAAGGCAGTCAAATATCAGATCTGCTGCTGCTGATCATTCATACTCTTCCCAATTTTTACCCTATGACACTTTCTAACAACCCTTGCCATACAATTATGCAAAGATGTACGCAAATTACGAAAGTGTATTCAAATACAAATACTAACAAACTTCTTACCGTTCATGCTTACCGCTGACCCTTCCCCACTCCTTTAATTGACGGGCCGCTGAACGCAAAGCGCAACTGAAACAAAACAACAACCTGCTGGCTTGTCGTTGCTAAGACGCTCACGCTGCTGTATGAAAAAATACCCTCTGTAACAATATTCAATAATTGTCAATGAAGTTTCTCACGTTTAGCTATAGAGTTGCACCAGGTTCATATAAGTCGATACCACACTTTCATAATGGGAAGCAGCAGGTATATTCAAGTAAATGTCTAAAATAGTCAGTTTCACAATTTTAGAAAATTTTGTGACAAAAACAAGAGAAATGAAGTACGGCAACAATATTGGGTCGTACGCATAGCACACCATAGACTCATAATGTAAAGATAACAGCCATCATCCACGAATTGTGCCGCACTTCCTTTCAAAGCCAAAGTCCACCAAAACCAAAACATTCAAATATATATGTACATATATGTATATGTAAATGTAATTTGTGTAAACGCACTAGTGCGTTGCTGCTCTAGGGCTAGCGGCAAAAGCGATAAGCAAGCAGGTATACAAAGAAAAGGGACACAAGAAGAGAAACAAACAAGCTATGCGCACACATACAGTATGGATCATGTCTCTGCGAAACCAGCAAGCAGACTGACGCGATATGCTCACGACTCACGACTTAAGTAAAAATTGCCTGCGATATTTCTCTCTGAGAGCGTGGTAGCTGCTAAACGACTTCCCAACTCTATATCAGAATTTTTGCATTTAAACGCTCTATTATATGAATTCTTGTTGGTATAACATAGCAAACTTCTTTAATAAGAGAATATTGGATATTTTTATCAATTATAAGTGCTATTGGTGACATGTAAACTCAAAGTTGAAAACTCAAAGATATTAAGAAAATTTGTATCTAGTTGCCTGACTTATATTAGTGAATAAACAAATGACAACTCAGATTTCTGCTCTAGAGGTCGAAAACAAAAACATCAATGCGATGTTTATACACACATGACTTTTTTGCGTTTGATTACCAAATTTCTGTTATACCATAGCCAAATGTGAGGAACAATTTGGTCACCAAAAAATTAAAAAGAGAGAATAAGAAGGATAAAAATACCGTTTAATTTTTCATAGAAGTGCTTAAATATAATAGGACACAGTAAGTCTGAACCGGTACGATCACTTGCGTGTGTCTTTCCAACTCTTTTAAAAATAGTTGACGTTTTCAGAAACACCTCTTTATAAAAACATTGTTTCCAAAGCGACAGACCTTGTAAATCAAAAAGCAGACATAAAGACCAAATCAGACTTCAGATTAAGATTAATCAAGTCCAAGCCCATAAATAAATTTATGCTAAACTTTTCACAATATTATTATTTAAATGACTCTAGAATTTCATATATTTTTCGATCACACAGAAGGGAGGGTACTTTATTTTATTAAGGGTGGATTAAATGCTAACGCAACAGACAATTTGACAACTTACCTCACAACTGCGTCGGTCTGGCTTATGAATTTGTAACGTATGCTAAATTCAAAGGGTTTATCGTCTCGTAAACTTCGTGGCGGATGAAAAACCTGCAAAATTGGCAAAGTATAAGAGTCATTAATAGCTCGGTGAAATTAATTGCAATATGCCGCGAAGACCTCGAAGCTAATTGTTTAAATAAATTCTCTTGCAAAAAAATTTTACGCTGTGATTCACACAACGAAAGCATCACAGACAGTAGAGCTTCAGTCTTATATTGAAATAATATGTGGTTATTTTACAACAAATGTCTCAGCCTGAAAATGAGTATGATGGTAATGGTGTAGCGGCAGCGAATAACTGTAAAAGACGAAGTCTTGCTACTCATAAGTTAACGAACATAAAGGCCCAGTTACCCGAACGTGAACCGAATTGAACGTGGACTTAGAAAACAGCTGATCAGTTCAACGTCAAACACTGTTTGCTGGTTACCCAAAACTCGAACTGAATTTAACTGAATTGAAAACCTGCAGAAAACAGAAATTTTAGTTCCAGTTCATATTTCAGTTCAAGTAACGATCCACTTACATTGAACAGCTGATTTAAAATGGACGAGCATAAACTCATTTGGTTGGTGCAGGAAAATGATTTTTTGTACAATAAAGCTAGCAAACTATTTAAGGATCCGGCAAAGAAAAGGGCAGCTTGGATATCAATTGCCGATTTGTACTAAGTATGGTACATGTAATATACATTAACCATATCATCCATATATAATAAGCTTTTTATTTTTATACTCGATACCGAAGGTAATGAGTATATTGGGTTTGTGCAATGTCCGTCATGGTGTCTGTCCGTCTGTCCGTCTGTATTTTCGCAACTTTTTTCCACACCCTTCAAGTTAGAGACTTCAAACTTTGGAAACCCCTTTATCTATGGCATAGTAAATTAAAGTGCCAAGATTGGAGCTCTACGATAACTAGGGGGCTGGCAAATCGATAAACTCGATAACGCAAAATCGATAGATGCAGCTATTTCGCAAGCCTTTACAGCTAGAACTACCAAATTTGGGGAGAAAATAGCTACTACCAACCTTCAAAAAACTGCATCAAAAATTTTGGAGCCACGCCCACCCATACCGCCCCCAGCCCCCCCGCAGTTTAACCCCAAGAATGCCCATATCTTCTACAGTTTTTGAGCTAGAGCCATCAAATTTGGTTCCAAGATAGGTGTTGACAATCCCCAATCAAATTCATAAAAACTTTGGATGCCACGCCCAGCTATACTGCCCTATCCGCCTTCAACCACCCCAACGCTTCGCTAAAAACGGTAGTGCGTGTATCTTCGAAAGTGTTTGAGCTAGAGTCTCAAAATTTGGTAGGTAGATAACTGAAAACGACCCCCCAAAAACTGCATCAAAATTTTGGGGCCCCACCTACCCATTCCGCCCCCAGCCCCCTCGCAGCTTAAAAACAGAAATGCTTATATCTATTACAGTTTTTAAGCTATAACCACCAAATTTTGTGCCAGGATAGGTGATTACAACCTCCAAAAAATGCATAAAAACTTTGGATGCCACGCCAATCCATACTGCCCAAGCTGCCCCAAACCGCCCCAATGCTTCACTAAAAACGGGAACGCGTGTATTTTCCAAAGAGTTAAAGCTAGAGTCACCAAATTTGGTAGGAAGATAGCTGTTAACGATCTCCAAAAAACTGCATCAAAAATTTGGAGCCAAGCCCCCCCCCCCGTTCCCTAACACCCCTTGCATTTTGAAATCAAATGTGCCTATATTTTCCACAGCTTTTGAGCTAGAGCCGCCAAATTTGGTGCCAAGATTGGAAGTGAAGAAACCCAAAAATTTTGGATGGCGCCCCCACCCATACCGCCCCCAGCCCCCCTTCCACCATATTCTACTAACTTTGAGCTAGAGTCACCAAATTTGGTATGAGGATAGCAATTAACATCATAAATAGATCTGCAGCAAAACTTTGGACGCTAAGCCCCCCCATACCAGCCCCCAGCCCCCCTTCCACCATATTCTACTAACTTTGAGCTAGAGTCACCAAATTCGGTATGAGGATAGTAATTAACATCACAATCAGATCTGCAGCAAAACTTTGGACGCCACGCCCCCCCATACCAGCCCCCAGCACCTAGCCCCCCTTCTACCATATTCTACTAACTTTGAGCTAGAGTCACCAAATTCGGTATGAGGATAGTAATTAACATCATAAATAGATCTACAGCAAAAGATTGGATGCCACGCCCCCCCTTACCAACCACAGCCCCCCTTCCCACAAATTTTACTATTTTTGAGCTAGAGTCACCAAATTTGGGAGGAAGATAGATTTTTGGCATCCCCATCTGCACCAGACAATCTTTGAGGCAGCCTACACCCCTGCCGTATCCACACACCATTGCAATCAGCTCTCTTTTAATCTGTTTTACTACTGGTATCGAGTATACCGCAGTCGGGTGCGTCCAACTGCAACGTTTCTACTTGTTTTGTGTAAACTTGTGCAAATATCAAAACAATGACAGCTGTTCGATAATTGAATGTTCAGGGTAATAGGCTCAATTTCATATTCAGCTTCATTTTTAGGTTCAAGTCTAGTTCACGTTTGGGTAATCGCTTTGTTTTCATATACCAATTGACGCTCGCATTCAATTCAAATTCAGTTCAAGACAAGTTCGGGTAACTGGGCCTATAACACAAATAAAAATGTGGTCGTCATAAGCAAAACTAAAACCAACAATAATTCATATAATAGAGTTTTCAAATGCAAAAATTCTGATATAGAGTTGGGAAGTCGTTTAGCAGCTACCACGCTCTCAGAGAGAAATATCGCAGGCTAGTTTTACTTAAGTCGTGAGCCTCGACCATCGCGTCAGTCTGCTTGCTGGTTTCGCAGAGACATGAGCCATACTGTATGTGTGCGCATAGCTTGTTTGTTTCTCTTCTTGTGTCCCTTTTCTTTGTATACCTGCTTGCGTATCGCTTTTGCCGCTAGCCCTAGAGCAGCAACGCCCAAATCCACCAAAACTGCAAACATAACAAACGCACATTTGCACATAAAAATATATATGTACATATGTATATGTAAATGTAATTTGGTTATACGCACCAGTGCTAGCGGCAAAAGCGATAAGCAAGCAGGTATTTAAAGAAAAGGGACACAAGAAGAGAAACAAACAAGCTATGCGCACACATACAGTATGGATCATGTCTCTGCGAAACCAGCAAGCAGACTGACGCGATATGCTCACGACTCACGACTTAAGTAAAAATTGCCTGCGATATTTCTCTCTGAGAGCGTGGTAGCTGCTAAACGACTTCTCAACTCTATATCAGAATTTTTGCATTTAAACGCTCCATTATACGAATTCTTGTTGGTTGAAGTATCCAAAGAGACTCGAGAATAAAGCCAGTTATAGTCAGAACCTATACCACGAAATAGTTCATGAATAAAATAGTTGCTTAAGTAACGATCAAGGCTAAGAGATTAAAAGTTTCTGCACAAATTCAATTCTATCCTAGTGAATCCCGTATTGCGGGGACCACACACAAGATCCATAGTCCAGGTTGGGACGTACTAGAGATGTGTACAAAGTTTTAGTGGTGTAGGGATCATTAAACTCTTTTGACCACCTCTCGATAAAGCCAAGAGCATTTATGGCCTTATTGACCATCGACGATATGTGACATTCAAATTTTAATTTGCTATCAAGAGTGATGCCCAAGGGGTACCTCTACAAAAAATCATGACTTTACATTTTGTACAATTTAAATTTAGTAAGTTACAACGGAACCAGGCCAACAGTGCACTCAAGTCCGACTGTAGTAAGTTGCATAGAGAATCATAGTAATAGGTGAAACATAAATTTACATCATCAGCAAGCATATAAACACTACAGTAAGTAATAACAACAGGTATATCGTAAATAAAGAGTTTAATTAGCAATGGTCCTTGGTGAATTCCTATAGGGAAAACCAGGGGTAACAAAAATAGATTTGGATACTATTTGTGTTCGGCCACACAATTACTCAGAAAGCCACGAATTGATAACAATCGATGTGAATCTAAGAAGGTTAGAGGTAGTAGATTTTCGCCTAACAAAACCATGTTTATACGGGGATAAAATTGAAGAACACATAAGTTGGAATTGAGCATGTATAAATTTTTCAAAGACTTTCGGAATGGCAGACATGTTGATTATGCGCCTATGTTTTTTAGCCGGATGTGATAGAGTTAAGATCACTTAGCAGCGTTCTTTGTGTAATAACTGATTGAATATACTCGGCAATGAGATCAGCCACTGCCTTATCGGTATTTGATCTTGTATTATCAAGGTAAACCGGGGATGTCAAGCATGAAGTTTTACGTTTTGAGTTTAAAAATTTATAAAAGTGTTTCGGAGTTCGGGAAACTTTAAATATATAACGATTCATATAACTATTTTAACAAGTGTAAACAGAAATAAAATGCGACTTTGCTATTATATACGAAGATAAATCTTTTGAATATCAAGATTTATTAAATTTTTTATAGTTTCTTGTTTTGAGGTTGTTAAGTTTAGATAGTTCCCTCGTAAACCAAGGTAATTTATTATCAGTGGAAGGACAAGTAAGGGGAACACAGTTATCCAATACGATTTCAAAGTCCTGTTAAACATGGAAATGGCAGTTTCTTAATCACTATAAGTTTAAAGTAGATACCAATTAGTATGCTGGAGAAGATCACTTAATTTAGTAAATTTAGTTTTACGAAAACAACTGATTT
Source organism: Scaptomyza polygonia (assembly GCA_035044585.1). Taxonomy (NCBI): domain Eukaryota; kingdom Metazoa; phylum Arthropoda; class Insecta; order Diptera; family Drosophilidae; genus Scaptomyza; species Scaptomyza polygonia. The sequence continues at coordinate 95,043 of JAWNNU010000849.1, read as the reverse complement.
TCAAAAAATTACATTTTTTCGGACAAGAAAATGCTTTTATGCATCTTTCAATCTGCAAGTGCAGAAAAAATATCGGGCCTGCACCCACTAAAAAAATCCCCCTGCCTTCGACTAACTCAATGCACCTCGGTCACTAGCCCGGAACCATTTAACGCATGTGGCTTTATGTGCCTTCTGATTTTTTCTCACTTATAGCTAGTTTGGTCACTCTAAATGGACTGGAACTTATGACAAGCTCAGACTCACTCTAGGCCCGATCCAGATCGACCTTTTTGACCCGTTGAGTTTTCTGTACGTATTGTGCTATTCGGCCCTAATTACCCTCCCTTTGAACCATCATCACCATTATATTATCTGGTATAGATTCACTCTGTGTTCGCTGAGCCAGCATTAAGCGCTGCTGTTTCCATTTGTAACACACAATAAAAATGTTCTCAGCGTTGTCTGTGCGTCCGGGACAGTTTAGACAATCTTGTAATGATTTCTTTCCCATCCGTTGAAGGAAGTGGCGAAATAAGCCGTGTCCCGAGAGAAGCTGCGTAAGGTAGTAATGTACGTCTCTATATTTTCTTCTGATCTACTGCTCGTCATATTTGATGAGACGTGCCGTCCATCTGCCCCTTCTTTGTTTCTGCCATACGCTCTGCCATTCGCGGAGTGTACGGGCTTTCTCTTCTTGGGACGCAGTTTAAGCGTCGTGCGCAGTTTTCTTGAGACAGAAAATAGCACGCTGCTCCTTTGCAAGAAGGTCTATTGGTGTCACTCCAGCAATCAAAAATAACGCAATCTCCGACACCGTGCGATAAGCCCAAGAGAATACCATCGTTGAACCTGTGCGAGCCTTTTTCGATTTATCTCATCAAAGGTGGCGGTCCAAAGATCTGGTCCTAGGATAGATCCTATGGAGGCCCCCGATGTGACTGCCCTTCTCTGCGCTCACTCAGTGGTCTCATAAAGATGCGATCCGAAAGATAGGAATCGATCATTTACGCATTTCTTTTCATACTCGATACCGAAGGTAAAGAGTATATTGGGCTTGTGCAGTGTCCGTCATGGTGTCTGTCCGTCTGTCCGTCCGTATGTTCGCAACTTTTTTCCACACCCTTCAAGTTAGAGACTTCAAACTTTGCAAATGTCTTTATCAATGGAATAATAAATTAAAGTGTCAAGATTGGAGTTCTACGATAACTAGGGGGCTGGCAAATCAATAAGTTCGATAACTCAAAATCGATAAACCCAGCTATTTTGCGTGACTTGGCAGCTAGAACTACCAAATTTGGAGAAAATATAGCTTTTAACAACCACCAAAAAACTGGATCAAAAAAAATAAATCAAAAACAAGCCAAGCCCTTTTATTCCGACCTGCTTTAAAGTTTTGGAGCCCCACCCACCCAATCCGTCCCCAAAGAGTAAAGAATATATTGGGCTTGTGCAATGTCCGTCATGGTGTCTGTCCGTCCGTCTCTCTGTTCGTCTGTCTATCCGTCCGTATGTTAGCAACTTTTTTCCACACCTTTCAAGTAAGCGACTTGAAAATTTGCAAATGTCTTTAAATTTATATTATATCAAAGTGTCAAGATTGGAGTTCTACGTTATATCGATAACTCATCAATCGATATATCCTGCTTTTTTCCACGCCCTAGTTATTGAGCTAGAGCCACAAATTTTTGTGCCAAACCTCCAAACAAATTTATAAAAACTATGGATGACACACCCATCCCTACTGCCCTAGTCGCTCCCAACCGCCAGAACCTTTAGCTAAAAACGGTAATGCGTGTATCTTCCATAGTATTTGAGCTATCTTCTCTTCAAACTTGGTAATTCTAGCTGTAAGGGCTTGCGAAATAGGTGGATTTATCGACTTTGAGCTATCAAATTTATCGATTTGCCAGCTCTCTAGTTATCGAAGAACTCCAATCTTGACACTTTATCTTACACAGCTATAGATAAAGACATTTGCAATGTTTCAAGTCTCTAGCTTGAAGGGTGTTGAAAAAAGTTGCGTTCATACAAACGGACAGAAGGCCAGACGGACAGACACCATGACGGACATTGCACAAACCAAATTTATTCTTTACCTTCGGTATCGTGTATAATAACAGAGCAAGTCGATACGAACTTTCTCTTTTATTTTTCAGTTGCGGTATTCACTTGAATATTTCAGTATCAGAGTATACCGCATTTGGTTGCGTCAAACAGCATTATTTTAAATTGTATATTACTGTGGTTAAAATAACAGGATTCTATTTCAGTTTCATTCACAAAATGTGAACTGCATGTGACGATTAAGATTACGATAAATATACATAAGAAAACCCTGAAAAAAGGTTCAAGAGGCGAGATAATCAATATTTTGAGTGTTTTTATAGCTAACAAGTAGAAACGTTGCAGTCGGACGCAACCGACTGCGATATACTCGATACCAGTAATTAAAACGATAAAAAGAGACCTGACTGCAATGGGGTGCGGATTTGGCAGGGGCGAACACTGGTCAGACATTGTCTGATTAACATGAGGATGCCAAAAAGCTTTCTTCCTTCCAAATTTGGTGACTCTATCTCAAAGTATGTAATGATGAGAGAAGGGTGGCTGGGAGCGGATTGGGTTCTTTGGGATCTTTGTGTTATGTCAATTGCTATTTGCAGAGCTAATTTGGTATTTCTAGCTCAAAGCTAAAAGGTTCGAGAAGTTGTGCTGGAGTCGGTAAGCGGGTCGTGGTTTTAGTTTCACTTGCCCATGACAATCAAGAAATGTAAATTTTTTTAAGTATTTGTATGCAATTGCGTTTGATACGTTTATTTCCTGCTGGGCCTTCTTGCCGAAATTTTGTTATTTCTAATATTTTTCCATTTTCTGTTTCTCCGGCAACCGCCATTTACAAATGCAATACTGAATACACTTACGGAATTTGTTTGAAACTTTAAATAACGGTACGATAGTTGAGTTGGAAAAAGTGATTGCTAGTTTCATAAGTTAAATAACATGGCAGAGTATTTAAGACCAGCAATTGAATCCAGAAATTTGGCTGTGTGTGCTAATGTATGCATATACTGCACCTTTAAATGTGTGTAATTGTGTATCATTTCATTAAATCTACCAATTAAAAATTGGCGCGCAAAACGCATTTTTACCTTTAAACACTTTAAATTTAAATCAAAACACTGAAACGCGCCAACTGGGAAGCAATTTTAATGAACACATTTGTATATAAACATATATACATATATACATATAAACATACATACCGCGAAGTTTAAAACCAAAAATACCTATATCTTCAACAGTTTTTGAGCTAGAACCACTAAATCTGGTGCCAAGATAGGTGTTGACGACCCCCAACCAAATTCAAACAAAAACTTTGGATGCCACGCCCATCGTACCACCCCAAGCCAGACTTTCCTCAACTTTAGCAAACTTTGAGCTAGAGTCACCAAATTTGGAAGGAAGAAAGCTTATTGGGATCCCCATCTGCATCAGACAATCCTTGAGGCAGCGTGCACCCCTGCCAAATCCGCACCCCATTGTATTCTGGTCTCTTGTTATTGGTTTTATTACTTGTATCGAGTATTCCGCAGTCGGTTGCGTCCGACTGAAACTTTTCTACTAGTTTAGATTATTATTTGTTCAAGCCATGAGATCCGATTCACCGCCAACTTTCGTTTGAACAATTACAACAACTACAAGTACATTTTTTGTATAAACGGGGGAAAACGGGGAAATGAGATTTTTACCAAATGAAAATATACATTTAAGTTAGTAACGTGCCATTATTAGTTGCCTGCTCTGGCTTGCTCTTGATATAGAAATACTTCACGGAACACGATTACAATTGTTAAAATTTTAGTTCAAATAAAACCAACAACAACAATGGACAAAAACAAAAACAAAAATATTTATGTACTTTTGCCATAACATACAGATTATATATACCTTGATCTTTGTTTTCCATATTATATACATATATTTAACTGCATAAAAACAAACGCACACTGATCAATTGCAGAAGTAAACTTTTCAAGTTAACTTTTACAATCGAAATCTGCTTGCCATCAGCTGACTTTAAGAGACTGCCACATAAAGAAAGTTGCCACCCAGCAAAAAACAACATTTTTTTTAAGCTTCCTGAAGTGTTTACTATTAATAAATAACAAGGTTTTTTCATATTTTCTGAAATCACGGAACGCTGTGCTAGCAAAACTAAGAGCTTGATCAGCGATTAATCGAGATGGAACACCGATCAATGATATTAAAGACCTCGTTTCTTTTATGCAATTTTCTGTGTGGTATGGGAAAGATAAACAAATTTGGTAAATGCGTCTATCAGCACAATTATTTCTTCTTTCTGGTAAATTTTATCGCTTAGCTTCCCTGTTATAACCATAATAATAATAATGTTAAAAGCATACAGAATTTGCGATGTTGTAGCCCCTTCGAAATGGACGCAATATGCAAGCGAATGATCTAACGAGTAAAAAAAATTGACGCTCTGCTTTCGGCTTGATTAATGGGCTGTGTCTCTTACACAGCCACAAGGATTTTAAATAGAAAACGTTACATTTCAAATTTATCAAACAAAACAGACGTAGCGACAAAACAATGAAATAAAAATGAGTAAAATATATTTTTAAAGTCAACACCTTGCATTCGACATCAATATGTCAAAATAAAAATCATCAAAATTTTTGCTGAAGATCTGTGTATGATGTCAATTGCTATCCTCATACCAAATTTGGTGACTCTAGCTCAAAAATAGTAAAATTTGGGGGAAGGGGGGCGTGGCATCCAAACTTTTTCTGCAGATCTATTTAGGATGTTAATTGTTATCCTCATACCAAATTTGGTGACTCTAGCTCAAAGTTAGTAGAATATGGTGGAAGGGGGGCTGGTGGCGGTATGGGTGGCGGGCACCATTCACATTTTTTGGGTTTCTTCATCACCTATCTTGGCACCAAATTTGACGGCTCTAGCTCAAAAAATGTGGAAAATATAGGCGTTTTTGATTTCGAAATGCAGGGCGCTCGGAACGGGGACGGCGTGGCTCCAAAACTTTCAAGCAGTTTTTTGGGGATCGTTAATAGCTATCTTCCTAACAAATTTGGTGACTCTAGCTTTAACGCTTTGGAAAATACACGCATTCCCGTTTCAAGTGAAGCATTGGGGCGGTTTGGGGCAGCTTGGGCAGTATGGATATGCGTGGCATCCAAAGTTTTTATGCATTTTTTTTGTGGGCTATAATCACCTATTTTGGCACAACATTTGGTGGCTCTAACTCAAAAACTGTAAAAGATATGGTCATTTTTAGTGTTAAACTGCGGGGGGGGGGCTGGGGGCGGAATGGGTAGGTGGGGCTCCAAAACTTTGCTGCAGTTTTTGGGGGGTCGTTAACAGTTATCTAGCTAGCAAACTTTGTGACTCTAGCTCAAACACTATGGAAGATACATGCACTACCGTTTTTAGCGTTGGGGTGGTTGAGGGCGGATAGGGCAGTATAGATGGGCGTGGCATCCAAAGTTTTTCTGAAATTGGTTGGGGATCGTCAAAACCTATATTGGCACCAAATTTGATGGCTTTAGCTTAAACTGGGGGCGGAATGGGTGGGCGTGGCTCCAAAATTTTTGATGCAGTTTTTGGGGATTGTTAGTAGCTATTTTCTCCCCAAATTTGGTAGTTCTAGCTGTAAGGGCTTGCGAAATAGCTGGATCTATCGATTTTGCGTTATCAAGTTTATCTATTTGCCAGCCCCCTAGTTATCGTAGAGCTCCAATCTTGACACTTTAATTTACAATGACATAGAGAAAGACATTTACAAAGTTTCAAGTCTCTAGCTTGAAGGGTGTGGAAAAAAGTTGCGAACATACAGACGGACAGACACCATGATTGACATTGTACAAACCGAGTATAAAGATGCTAAGCAAACACTTGGTTTATTTAGTCTGGCAAGGTGTTAAACCTTAGCCGACAAGTCCGATAAGTTTGGTGCCCACAGTAAAAAATTAAACCATTCGTTAATTCGGAATTGCTACTAGCGGAAGTCAATTTCTAAAAATTTTAAAATTACTTTTTCGTTTATCGAGCGCCCGACGCTTTTTCACAATACTTTAATTTATCGCTCATTGCTATTTCAATCTTTTGTTTTCTCATAAGCTTTAAGCCTTTTATTTCAATATCCTGAACAATGAAGTTCGTTTAAAAATGTCGAAAATTATTATTTCAAAATATTTTTTCTTCTATGAGTGAAGAGTTGCATAAATAAAAAATACTAAGCAAATTTGTATAAACGAAATAATCGGTAAATCATAAACGATGAACAAGCGAAGGAGTCTCTTTTTTTTGTGTTCACGGCTTTCATCATTATTACTTGCGTGTCTTTGATGATCATCTATTCGGGCTTTGAACATGAGATGAAAAACGCAAAAAACCTTTTACTGACAATAGTGATAGTAGTGTTCTTTCAAATGATATTCGCAGATCCGATAAAATTTCTTATAATTTCCATTGATATGTCCATTTGGCCACGAAGCATGCCAAAGCATCGCAGCGAAACAAAAGAAGATGACCAGGAATACAACCGCCTAAGTTTTTTAAAACAACGGCTTAGTAGTATGAGAGTTCAGATGCTAATCACCGAACGCTACCGCAACGAAAACCTCAAATATTGCCCAAGACCTTATGCTCTCATTACTGGTTTTCTGTTCGAAAGCTAACATACTCAATTAATTCCTATATAAATGAGATTTCATTTGGGTATGAATAAGGTTTGAAAAATTGAAATTTAATTGTATACGTAGAATTTGCCTTGTTATTCATTGAATTGCTTCGATCAATATAAATGCGGACAATAATAACTGCACTTATAGTTTCATATTGATAAAATATATCAAATGCAATTCCACGATCAATATTATACAATTGATTTGAATTCTCACAATAAACGCAAGATACTTTGTTGGAAAGGTGAAAATCAGTTGTTAGTGCAGGTGTTTTGTGGTGTGGGACAGGTATCAAAAGTTCATAGAATACGTAAGGCAGGCAAGATTTCATTCACATCCAAGAACCATATTGATTTGAAGAAAAAACCAGGCTTCTGCAAACAGTTGTCTACACAAATACTAACAAATTTTTAGCATTTTTGCATTCCACTAACTCGCGCCGCTCCTTTAATCACCGGGCCGCTGAACGATAAGCGCAACAGAAACAAACCAACTCGGTGCTGGCTTAAAGTTGCTGAGACGCACGCGCTGCTCTATGAAAAAATACGCTGTGTACCAATATTCAATAATTGTCAATAAAAACAGTTACATATGATTTATGTATGTATATATAGTTTATTTCAAGCATAAAGATACAAAATACGTGTAATTGAGTGTTGGTTTACCTAATTATATACAAGTTGTTTTATTGGAAATTAATGTCCTACCTGACTGCTAGAATATAATTAAACGTGTAGAATATAAATAATATTTAAGTTTTAACCCTATTCAATGGCACAAAGTTCGTATAAGTCAATACCACCCTTCCATAATGGAAAGCAGCAGATATATTCAAACAAAAGTCTAAAATTGCCATTTTCACAATTTTATAAAATTTTGTGCCAACAACAAGAGAAATGAAGTGCGGCAACAATTCATTGGTCCGTACGCATTGCACACTTTCGGTCACAACAAGTAGCTTAACAATGATGGCCGCCTTCGCACCAGCTCGCTCATAGCGAGTAAAGTGAAGAAACTAATACTGACCTTATGGCATTTTTTCCCCATTCGCTTCCAATATCCACATGAACTGTATGCCATGGAACGTCAATCTTAAAATTGAATATAGCTCGACAGGAGCTTTAATAACCTGAGGGTGATACAGTTGTCCACAAATTTCGAACATACTCAGACATTTTGTCAAACCAATAGAACTCGTACATTTTCTTAAGAGTTTCCTCCCACCGGAGATGCATAATTTACTCTTGGACATTGCTTACAGCAGACCACCTAAACGGCTTTAGAATTATGGGCAAACATCGAGTTTTTCCGATTCTTTGGATTTTTCTATACAGTGTCCCAAGCCGAAGTTTGTAAAATTCGGCCAAATCTTGAATGGACGAAGTTTCTTCATCCCTTTGCTGTTTAGTTAACAGTCAGTTGCCAGAAATTTCCATTAAATTGATATATTTTTCGGCCACACCTGACGAATTCTCTTTACTTTTTATACTCGATACCGAAGGTGAACAGTATATTGGGTTTGTGCAATGTCCGTCATGATGTCTGTCCGTCTTTCCGCCTGTCCGTGTGTCCGTTTGTCGGCTTGCGTGTTAGTATGTGCGTTACTTTATTCAACACCCTTTAAGCTAGAGACATGAAAGCTTGCAAATGTCATAATCTATAGCCGTGTAAGATAAAGTGTTAAGATTGGAGTTCTACGATAACTAGGGGGCTGGAAAACCGATAAGTTCGATAACTCAAAATCGATACATCCACCTATTTCGCAAGCCCTAACAGCTATAACTACTAAATCTAGGGAGAAGATCGCTACTAACAACCCCCAAAAAACTGCATTTCAAATTTTTTTAGCCCAACCACCCATTCCGCCCCAGCCCCAGCACTCCGCAGTTTCAATCCGAAAAGGCTTATATGTTCAACAGTTTTTAGAGACACCAAATTTAATAGGATGATAGCAATTGACATCCCAGGAAGATCTGCATAAAGACTTGGGATGCCAAGCTCCTATACCACCCTCAGCCCCCCCCTTCGATACATTTAACAAACTTTGAGCTAGAGTCACCAAATTTGGAAGGAAGATAGCTTTTTAGCATCCCCATCTGCATCGGACAATCTTTGAAGCAGCGTGCACGACTGCCGAATCCGCACCATATAGTAATCAGGTCTCTTGTTATTGGTTTAATTACTTGTATAGAGTATACCGCAGTCGGTTGCGTCCGAGTGCAACATTTCTACTTGTTGATATTGGGTTTCGAGACAAAAATCAACTTAAGCCAGGCGCACTGCATGTCAAATTCAATAGATTGCATATAAGACCACCACCTGTGGAACGTTGGAGTCAACTCTATTTTGCTAGGACAGGCTTTAAGCGAATTGCAGTCAGTGAACGCAACGGATCGACTACCATGCAAATAATGACTAAAGTACTTAAAAGAGTTAATAAATCTAGTGTTTCTATTTTGTACGAAAGGCAATTTGATTCTGCTGATGACGTCACCTTTTTAAAATATTCGACAACTTGAGGCTTTCTTTCAATTCGGTGTAGCAAAATAGTACCATATCCGACAGAATTTGCATCTGTGTGAAGCTCAATGAGAAATTGTGAATAAAATATTGTGCACAGGCTTATTAGTTAAAACACAAATTACTTCTTGCCTTATTTTCTCGAGTTCCAGATCCCATGTAAATAATTTGTTCTTAGACGTTAGGGCGAACCGAGTTTTCAGCGATTGTAAAAACTTGTTTACAAACTAAAGCCTAAATATTGAACAAAAGATTTAAGAAAAGAGCATTTTGTAATATTGAAAGAAAATCTTGCTTCTGTAAGCTTTTGCAAAACTTCTCTCAATATATTGAAGGGTTCTTGCTTTGTGCGTGCTACTATCATTACGTCGTCCATGTAAACAATGGCATATTAAAAAGTAAGGCTGATCTTACGGCACGATTATTAGCTCTTTGAAATACAAAATGAGCATTTTTAAGCCTCAATGGCATGGTCAAATATTCAAATTGCCCTTCCGGGTCTCACTTGAATTCGGGTGATTTGGGATATGGTGTTAGCTAAGCACCTTTCAGTCTAGCTATCTGATCAAAAATAAGCGGCAACGGATACTTATCAAAAACTGTATTTGCATGAAGCTCTCTTTATTCAACACACAGAGTGTCTGTACCATTTTTCTTTCGCACAAGCAGCATTGGGCGCAAAGGGGGAGCAACTGGGTCGTCAATGTTTGATTTCAACAGCTGTTGAATTAATTGACGAATTCTTTCTTTTCACCTCCACACTCAATCTTTGCGGACACGTAAAGGCAAATTTCTAACTGTCCTGTAGTCACATGGTTTTTATGAATTCAATCAATGAACAAATCTGAATACTCTTGTAATATTGATAGCAATTGGTCTCTATCTGGTCCACTCAGAAACTTGAACAGGTAATACAGATTTTTCGTTAAATATAGTTTGCTTGGCTCAATATAGCCCGACAAATTAATGCGTCATATTTTATAGAATTGTCTAACACCACATGGAACAGTATTTCAAATGAACGTTCGCATATCAGAACATTTGCAAATACTTGCAATGTGATGCCACCAATGCCCCTTAGAACTACCACGTTGCTTGTCCAAATAGTTTCTAAAAATCGGCCTCCTTGCTGAGCGAGCACTCGGCTCCGAAATCAAAACAATATTGGAACGACTCACCAGATTGCAGCAACTTTCCGATGGGCAACTTTCCAAAGGTAAAAATGTTGACTTCTTTAACAATGGTGATTTTAATGGATGACAAACGCTCCTGACGATCAGGACACACTGTAGACATATGTCCAGTTTTTCCACAATTGTAGCAGGTAACGGTAGACCGGTTTTTTCCTCCTGTGTGTTGTTCGGCGGGTTGCACCTGAACATGAGTGAAGTAACCAATCGGCTACCATATAATGACAAGCACTCTTTTTTTCCAAGGCGTCTAAACGCAAAATATTGCTAAAACAATTCTCTGAATTGCGTCTATGTTATAACAGGAAAGAGACAGCCAATGAAATGCAATTTCTTCCAGCTACTTGCTATGGGTCATCACAGGGCGATGCGATCCAGCTGATTTTCAGAAAATATGTAAGCTACTGTTGAACACCAGCGTGAGCGTCGGAGTCTGCGCGTTCAGTATTAAACTTTGGCAACACGACAGCAAATGAGTCATTCGGTCTTCTCTATGAGTGTTGCACTTCTTTTATCAGTTCCGCAAAGCCAGGATTTTGAGACTCAAACATTTTCAGTAAATTATTTTCACTATTAGAAGTAGGTGTTGGTGATCCCACTTATGATGTCGAAGATGAAAAGGAAGCACGTTGAAAGTCGTTCTCTACGTTGCTCTCAGTGTCGCGTTCAGCGCAACGTTTTCTGATGCTCTCTTTGTGTCAGCGTTTCATGTCTGCTTTGTTCAATTGTCAAAATCTTAATGTGCAAACCAACGCTGACTATGAACGGTACATGTCTAGACATACTTTGGAGAATTATTATACATTGTGTATTCCTTTAGGCCCAGTTACCTCAAATTAAATTGATTTGAATTAGAACTTTGGAACAGCTGATATGTTAATTTAAAAGTAAAACACTGCTTGCTGGTTACCCTCAACTTAAATAGAATTGAATTGACAACCTGCAGAAAACAGAATTTTTAATTCCAGTTCAAGTTTCGTTCCAATTACGTAGAACAACTCATTGAAAAATTGACGAGATCAGGTTAATTTGTTTGGTGCAAGAAAAGATTGTTTAAAAAACAAAACTCGCAATCTTTTAAGGATCCGGAAAAAAAATAAAGGCATTATCAAAACAAAGAAAACAGCTGTTCGATAGTTAAATTTTCAGGATGATCGGTTCAGTTTCATGTTCATGTTTATTTTCAGGTCCAAATTATATTTACGTTTGTGCTATCGCTTGATTTTCAAGTACAATTCCAAGCAATTCAAGTAAAGTTCGGTTAACTGGGCCTTTAGTCAGACTCTCCACACAGCCAGACAGACAGATTCGCTAAAACCCTCGACCAGACTACGATCGACAGAAACCAAAACGGGACTCAGCCACGCTCGAACGAACACAGGCTGTTAATGTAGCTGTTAATAAATCGAACCATAGATATGTTGCTCGGGGTGTTCCTCAGGGATCGGTACTGGGGCCGCTAATTTTTACAATTTATGTTAATGATTTGCCTGATGTGAAGTTCATATGTATGCTGATGATCTTCAGCTGTATGTGAGTCGTCGATTATGTCAACTGAATGAATGTATAAATATATGTAATAATGATTTAATATATGTTTGTAAATGGTCAGGTGAAAACGGACTGGCCTTAAATCCAGCAAAATCAAAATGCCTCTTAATATATAAGAAACTTTTGTGCACAAATAACTTAAACAAACTTAATATAGATGGAGTAGAAATAAATTATGTAAAAACTGATAATTTAGGCGTTGTATTGAACAAAACACTTTCTTGGACAGATCATGTCAATAAAACAGTTGGAAAAGTCTACGGTGCCCTAAGGCAACTTTCCTTAACCCAACGTTTCTTACCAGTCAGCGTTAAGACTACCATTGCAAAAGCTATGGTTTCACCCATACTTATATATGGTATTGAGATTTTTGGCAAAGGCAGTTTAGTTAGTCACAATAAATTAAAGGTGGCGCTTAACAACATTGCTCGCTATGTATTTAATCTTAAAAGAAACGAACATATAACCAGCTATTCAAATAAATTATTTGACTTAAATTTAACTAACCTCATTAACCATAAGATTTTAAAACTTCTTCATAATATTAAATAAAACAAGCAGCCCGAGTATCTTTTTAAAAATCTTCGATTTAGCCGGCTCGAAAGAGCAGGTACCAAAGGCTAATCTAGCCCTGAAGCGTAAAGACGAATCATATACAAGCTCCAATATGCAAAGATTAGAGCTTCTGTTTGACACGCACTTCACCGGAAGCATTCCCTGGCAACAGTGCGAATCACTTGAAATAGAGTACCTCTCATTTGGAGTATACTATATAGTAGACGAACTATTAAGTAGACTTGCCAACAGGGGTATCGAATGTCAGGGCTATTCAGACGACCATGTGATAATAGCTCGGGGCAAGTATGAAGGAATTCTTGGTGACGCTGTTTAACGGGCACTTAAGATCACGCATGATTTGAATAGGAAGTTTGGTCTTAATCTAATCTCTACGATAACAATCATTGTTCCGTTCAACAAGAGAGATAAGTTACAAAGGATGAAAGAGATAAGGCTCGCAAGGAGTCCAATAGAAAAGGGAAAAGAAGTAAAGTACCTTGGGGTCACTTTTTACAGCAAATTAAACTTTGGCACCCATTTCCAGAATACGATTGCAAAATGCTGCAGAGCGCTGTATACGTGTCGTTACGTAGCTATGAAATAATGGGGAACATCGCCAAAGATAATAATATGGCTATACCAAATGGTAGTAAGGCCCATGCTCACGTATGGGGTGATTGCATGGGGGGATAAAGCACAGCAAATTACAGTGCAGAAGCAGCCTTAAAAGCTACAAAGAATGGCATGTGTAGGAATCACGGGAGCGATAAGGACCTGTCCTACATCTGCGCTGGAGGTTTTTATGGAGATAACGCCACTCCATCACACAATTAGGTTGCAACAGAAGGCAACCCTCTTTAAAATGTCCGTTGAAAAAGTCGGGAAAGGACACATTCTTAGCCGAGTAGAGGCAGTTATGATATCGGGTGAACTTCCCTTATTGGCACAGCCAAGGGACGAAATAAAAGCCGAATACATATTCGGTCAAAAGTTTTAAGTTCAACTTAAACTTTAACTTAACAAAAGGGAGTGGTCATCTCTAGAGGAGATCCACAATATGAAGATACACACCATAAAATGGTACACCGATGGATCCCTAACACACCAGGGCTCCGGTCTTGGTGTGGTAGGCCCTTGGCTAACTTACCACGAGCCCCTAGGTAGGTACACCAACATTTTTCAAGCTGAGGTATGTGCAATAGGGAGAAGTGTGGACTAAAATTTAAAACGTAACTATCGGATAAAGATGTAGCAATCTTATCCTATATCCAACCAGCAATAATGGCACTAAACAGGACCGATATTAGGTCAAAGATAGCTCATGAGGTACGAATCAGGCTGCGATCAAAAAATAGGCTAACCCTAAGATAGGTTCCGGGAATTGTCGACATAGCAAGGAACAAAGAGCCAGACAAGCAAGCAAAACTTAGGACTGCAACAGAGGCGACACCCCTCAAAGGACCCGAGCCGAATTGTGGTGTAGGCAGAAACACAATTCGGTAGGAGCTTAGGAGCGAAGGGCAAGGACACCAGGACTCAGACAAGCAAAACTTCTCGTGGGTAGCTATAACCTCAAACGGGTTAAGCAAGTCATACCAATGGGAAAAAATAGACTCAAGATACTTACCGGTCTCTTGACTGGTCATGCAGAGGACACCTAGGCAAGCTAGGTACAGCTAGCAGCGAGATTTGCAGATTCTATGGAATGGAAAGAGAATCTACCTTGCACATTTTAGCAGAATCGTAGCCTTAGTAAGGAAAAGATGTAGTCTTCTAGAAAATCATATTGTGCAGCTAAGAGAGCTTAAGCCATTGACTCAACAAGAAGACTTGCTTTTGTGCAACACCTGGGCCTGATGGAAGAGCTATAAGCCAAGAAGGGGCACAATAGATCTTCTCTTTCTGGTCGCAGTCCATTCAACCCCCTCCCCAATAATTGTTAAACTTAAATCAACGTACTTTGTAAGTAATTAATTAAAATATATTATTTTTTTTATTGAATTATCTTTATGGGTTTTAATTGACTTTATGTGAATGCTAGATCCAAATATTCAAAACAATTTTTTTATTAATTGCTAGCTATTTTAAAACTAAATCTAACTAGATAACTAATATATTTTGGTTTTCAACAACATAAAACTCGCCATTTGAAATACATGATTCCTCCAACCCACTCCACAAACGTGAAGTGTTTGTCTATGGGCTTTATCGATGGACATCGCAAATGATAAACGCATGATATTTTGTAATCCTTTGAATTTGAATGGCATATCAGTAGGAATCATAGGGATACGCTGTATCAAACAAACTTCTTTTGATTATCCAGTTAATATCGTTGCTTATTACTTTTTCACCGACAATATTGAGCCGTTGCACATCTTGATTCATAACACTTCGATTGATTGATATGTTATGACTACAGATGGCAGTTTCGCTTAAATTTGAAAAAAAAAAATAGCATTGATTAGCATATTCTTCGGTGCTTTAATGGTGCTTTCTCTCTACCAATCAAGATTTTTAAAATTATGAAGAATATTCCGAAAAATCGTACAAAATTGTTCGGCACAGCGATAATTCCCCTGTTACTGACGATTTGAATTAAGCCATTACCAATTTCTAACAAATGTTTTGAAAACATAATGGCAGCTGGATATTGTGCATATCTTCAAAGAACTGATGATTTCAAACAGGCATTTATCTCATCAGCTGGAGTTGATCAAAGAAAAACAGGCAATGTTTGTCGAAATTCCTTGGAAATATATTTAATGGACTTGTGCATTGAATATTTTCGATTATAATGAACAATGCGGAACCACCCAACGATTATCAACTCCAGCGTCCTGGTCACGCATTCAGTTGTTGTCGTTTTGCCATTATTAGGTTATCCACGTCGATAAAACGGATATCCTTTACTGCACGTTATTTTGTCTGAAGTGAAATAACTCAGGATCAACAGTTTGATTAGGTATTTCAGCTAATTTAGCGTTATCGATTCGATCCGGATTTATTTTATACACAAGCCAAATTAAAATATGTGCGGGCGGCAATCCCCTTTTTATCCATTCGATGGAGTACTTATGGCAACACACCTCTCTAAGTACACGTAATATCACAATTTACCCCATAAGTGCTTTAAATATTGGCCGAAAAACACGTACTGTAATTTCATGACGATCAGTTGTCGGCTGTCCTTCAAATAAATCGTTTTTGATGTCAAACCACTGCGGAATACATGTTAGTGTAATGAACATATCCGGTAGACCGTATTTTCATACATAAGACATGCGTCTTGTGCATATTCGTTCATACTCCGTGGGCTACCAATATACGAAGATGGTACTAGAGTAAATCAACCGATGTCATTATAAAATGAATCGTTCGTATCGGATCTCGCAAGTAAAAAAATACTTCGGATCTTAATTTTGATTGGTTGAAACGAAAAAAAATAAGACATCCTGTTTTCATTTTGGCATCATTTCAGCCAAAACTGCATGACGTATTCGGAATCGCCGTGCGAAATTCAGTACAGGTACAGCGTTAAAATATCTATTTGGTGCTTTACGTTCACGCTGTGATGCATCAGCTTGTGCGCGTTCATGTTAACGAGTTTGACAATTTAATGAATGTGAACGATATGAAACACCGACGGCTCGCTTAAAAACTAATAAACGTTTAAATTTAACAGCACAGCCCCCAGCCAAACCAAGCTTTATTTTGACAGCCAAATCCCCGTTAACATAATGATCAGCCATTTAATGAACTCATTTATTACAAAATATGTGATAATTGCTCTACCGATTCTGTGCAAGCTTCAAAAATACCATTTAATAAATTATCCGAACAAAGCCGAGAAAACTCAGAAGCTGCGAAAGAGATAAGCTAATAATTACAATTGGAAATTTTGCTAATTTCTGTGGCAAAATGATTAAATAGATTGCTCAAATTTAAAATGTACTTAAATAATGCTCGTGAAAGTATTCTGTTCACTACAAGTGTTTTTTCTGCTTATCAGTTTCTATTATATGAATTGAATGAGGTTCTTTTGCTAACGGTTCATGTTTTGTTTGAACGTTTTTGTTCAATTCCTTTGATGCTCAAAATTAAATAAATTGAACAAGTAGAAACGTTGAAGTCGGACGAACCGACTGCGGTATACTCGATACAAGTTGTAAAACCAATAAAAAGAGACCTGAATACAATGGGGTGCGGCTACGGCAGGGGTATACGCTACGTCAAAGATTGTCTGATGGAGAAGGGGATGCCAAAAAGCTATCTTCCTTCAAAATTTGAAGACTCTAGCTCAAAATTTGTTAAAAGTGGAAAAACTTATATGCAGATCTTTGTGAGAAACTCCAAAATCTTGATGCATTTTTTTGGAGGACGTTAACAGTTATATTTCCACCAAATTTCGCGAATCTAGTGCAAAAATTATGTCTTTAAACTGCAGGGGGATTGGGGGACGTGGACTAAATATTTTGGAGGTTGTAAGTAACTATCTTCTTCCCAATTTTGGTAGTTCTAGCTGTAAGGGCGTGCGAAATATGTACATTAATCAAGTTTGACTTATCGATATTATCGATTCGCCAGCTCCCCAGTTATCGTAGAACCCCAATCTTGACATTCTATATGTCCCGGCAATGGTTAAAGATATGTGCAAAGTTTAAAGTCTCTAGGTTAAAGGGTGTGGAAAAAAGTTGCGTTCATACAGACGGACAGACGGACGGACACCTTGATGGACATTGCACAAACCCAATATACTCTTAACCTTCGAAATCGAGTATAAAAATGTTATGATCAATTCAAATGTCTTTGATACGCAACCATTGCTAAATTAGGGTTTCCTGCCAAAGTATTCTTAGCTTTAAGTCACAAAGCAATTTGTCTCGGCACCTTAACAGCAAAAACCCACAGCAATTAGGCCCGTTGTCTGACAAAATTAACAAGATGTTGTTGTGATTAGAAAGTCCAACAAAACGCCTGATAATTATTAGCGTGCGTCGCACAGTGATTTTTAATGTTACATTAAAATCACGATTCAATTTCGATCTTTTATTTAAAACAGAATAATAAAAAATTGTACTGTTTGCTCTATGTTTGCTCAGGCGAATCGATTTTTACCAGCTATCCATATTTTAATTATTTCTCAACATTGATGGCAAATAAAAAAACAAAATATTTTTTGCTCTCAGCAATATTTTCACATCAATTTCTTTGATTGTTCCTTAATCCTGAAGTGAAAAAAAACATAGTTTCAGAAATGAGCTGCGTGCATTTCAGGCCTTTTATTACATTTAACCGTAAAAAGCCATTCTTTTTGTTATTTGTACGTTCGTAATTGTTAAGATACATGATTTTTTGTTTCATTCTGTAATGCTTACTGCTTAATGCAGTTACAGGATATATAAATTAACTACCTGGTACGCAACAAATATAGACATACTGTTGTCAAACAGGTAGGCACAAATCTTCTTCGGGCATGAGCATAGTATCCAAATTGAAAACTTGAACCAACTCCAAATGTATACAGGTAATATGCACATTTGTAGGCTTGGAAGCATAACACTTTTTAAAAACTCTAAATGCAAACCGTTAATGTAGAATGTAATCTTAAATGTTTGAAACTGCAAGGAAAAAGTTAAATCTGGAAAAAATGGAAAATTAGCTTTTTCGAAGCATCACTTTTAGCAGCATAGTATCCATAAAAAAAGTTGACCCCAACAGACCATAAAATATAAAAGAATGGTAAAAATATAATTGGGTTTCAGTTATTGCCAATTAGAGAGCTTTCTGAAGAAGAACAGGAGTCCTTAAGTAAACTTTATACAAAAAACAGATCGCCAAACACTTTAATAGCATCAAGGGTCAGTAAAAATTAGGAACTCTTCAACATGACGATATTGACTCGGCTGTTGATGTTGATCAAGAAAATATATACTATATGGGGTTGGAGATGCTTCCTTCCGCTTTTAACATACTTATGCAAAAAACCATTATACCCTTTTGAGGTAGAATACGTCTCACCTTTCGGTAATGAGTGTGCTATCTGAAAAAGCTGTTGCTGTAATATAAGTGTTTTTTTAATAGAAAAAAAAACTAATGAGTGTTAGAACTCACGAGCGATGTGTTAACAGCTGCTTGTACCTGTTTGGTTGCTTTTTATTAGCATAAAAAAGAAAAGAATATTTTATTGAACTTAGTTTCCCTTTTATTAGTATAATTTTTATTTCATGAGGCTTTATATGCAGTGATCTTTGTAAATGCAACTCTGGTTTAAATTTATGGTCGATAAACATTAATCGTTGCCATCGATTGTTTTATTTGTTAACAAACGATAATTGATTGAGAGAGAAACAAGTAAATAAAATGGATTTAGCAAAAGACCTTTTGAGTGCGACAGGTATGGCGGTTGAGGCATTGGATTTTGGGCTCTTTCACCTTCAACGTTTCGCAAATTGAATGCAAACTGGTGGAGCGCTTTACCCTGTCCTTATAAATATCGCTCCCAATATTATATAAATGTTCGTGCTGCTCATATTGACTTAACAGCAGTTCAATCAACTCTCTTGTCCAAAACATTTTAATTAATAATTTAAAACCACAATAATGAACAACGTATTTACTAATTGCGGCAATAGTTGCATGTGCGATATTTCGTATCGATAATTTTAATATTCACATCGAACACTGTGCATTTCTGTGTTTACATGTAATCGGAATAGGGCAAAGCAAAATGAGAAAATTGAATCATTGCTACCAATGTCATGAAGCATTGCTTGCAGCTGTTTCACCACTACCCCCTTTGCAAACAAACGAATGCAGCAGAAGCAAAAAGTTCATCGTGTAAAAGGGGTCTTATTGGAATATACCCGCTGCTTTCTATTATGGAAGGGCGGGATCGACTTACATATATGAGCTTTGTGCAATTCTACAGCTTAACGTGAGAGCTTTAATATTATTTCTATTCTACATGTTTATTTATATTCCAGCAATAAGGTTTGGTATTCATATCCAATAAAAGAACTTGCATATAATTATGTAAGTGTTAGAGTGTTCATTGAAAATTATTTAATATTGGTACAAAGGGTATTTTTGCATAGGTCATATATGTTTCAAACGCACCTTAATCGTCGGGCCGCTGAACGCAAAGGGAAACTGAACAAAACAACAACGTGCTGGCTTGTCGTAGCTGAGACGCACAAGCTGCACAAAGAGTAAATACCCCTTGAACCAATATTCAATAATTGTCAATAAAAACTCTAATATTTGATTTTAATATATATATTGTTTATGCTAGAATATAAACAATAAACAATGCTAGAATATAAACAAACATGTAAAATTGAAATTATATTAAAGAATCTCAAGTTTTGCTATTCAATTGCACAAAGTTCATATTAAGTTATACCACCCTTCAAACTTGGACACATCGTTAGCAAAACTTTGTATTTTACAGTTATTCTCTGCAGCTACACCAATACAATCATACTCAAATGAATATGTATATGAAATTTTGCAGTCGGTCCACGAGTGTACGCTAAATTTGTTCGTAGTTCGAGCCCGTTACAGTTCGGCACGCAGAATTTGCCCTTTTAGCAGAGCTGCACGCTGCATTGTTTACATGTATTATCAAATGGAAGAAACGTGTACCCGTGGCTATAGATGTTAACACATCAAGCGCACTCGCCACACGAGAACAAAGTTTTAACCAAAAAATAAAAGATATTAAAGAACACCGTCTAGGTTTAAATATCAACACACCCGAAGTAGAGACATACAAAGATGCCGAAATAACAAGAACTGTTATTTGCAACGAAACTTTAGACATTATGAAGTCCCTACCGGATTTCGAGGGTAAAACCGAGACATACGTCTCATGGAGGAAAGCGGCGCATACTGCATATAAGGTGTTCGAAAAGTACGACGGTAGTTCCAAACATTATCAAGCTCTTGCCATAATGAGGAACAAAATAAAAGGTTCAGCCGATATGATTCTTTCATCTTTTGATACCCCTCTCAATTTTAAAGCGTTTAGATTTCACATACGCTGACAAACGACCAGTGTATTTGATAGAACAAGAAATGTCAACACTCCGCCAAGGAAATCTGACCTTGCTACGACGAAGTAGAGAAAAAACTGACTCTACTTATAAACAACACAATCATGACCTACGACAGTACAGTAGCCGCTCCATCGAATGAAAAATACAGAGCAGATGCACTACGTGTATTTATTTCAGGAACTAGAAAGTCGTTAAGCGACGTTCTTTTTTCCACAAGACCATCCGATCTTCCTTCTGCATTAGCATTAGCCCAAGAAGTCGAGGCTAACCATGAGCGATACATGTTCGCTATTAATTTTGCTCGAAGCATTGAAGAAAAAAATCAAAAATCCGATCAAAGACAACAGG
Organism: Scaptomyza polygonia; assembly: GCA_035044585.1. NCBI lineage: Eukaryota > Metazoa > Arthropoda > Insecta > Diptera > Drosophilidae > Scaptomyza > Scaptomyza polygonia. The sequence continues at coordinate 74,106 of JAWNNU010000849.1, read as the reverse complement.
GAAGGGAAAGAAACATAATACCAGATGCCAGATTTAATCAGGAAGGTAAAAACCCTCATTTCAATAAAAAGCAAGGACAACCACCTAAACAAGATCAAGTCCAACCAATAGACATCGACAGCTCCTCACGTTTTAGACAACCAACTCAAAATCAACAAGGCGGTCAAACTTTCAGACAAGTTCAGAACAATCAGTGGCAAAGACAACAACAAAACGCTCAACCTGACGCATATAAAAGTCAAGGGCAGGCAAATAAAAGACCAAACAATAACAGTGCAAGGTATACAGGACCGAAACAACGGAGAATCAACCATATAGCCTTGGACTATGCCCCACCTGACAGCGAAGAAAGCGAATACTCAACAGTAGCGGAGGACGAAGTAGAAAATACTGACGATGACCTCACACAATTTGACCAAATCAATTTTTTAGGCACAACTCCCAACTCCCGTTTATAGAAAGGGATATCGCAGGGAGAACAATTAAACTTTTATTAGACACAGAAGCTTCCAAGAATTATATTAAACCACTAATAAAATTAAAAAATATTCACGTAAATAAACCATTCCATGTTAAATCTATCAATGGTTATAGCTCCATAAATAACAAGTAGAAACGTTGCAGTCGGACGCACCCGACTGCGGTATACTCCATAGTAAAACAGATTTAAAGAGAGCTGATTGCAATGGTGTGTGGATACGCAGGGGTGTACGCTGCCTCAAAAATTGTCTGGTACAGATGGGGATGCAAAAAAGCTATCTTCCTTCCAAATTAGAATATGGTGGATGGTGGGCTGCGGGTGGTATGGGAGGGGGGGGGGGGGGGGCGTGGCATCAAAATTTTAGCTGAAGATCTGTGTATGATGTCAATTGCTATCCTCATACCAAATTTGGTGAGTCTAGCTCAAAGTTAGTAGAATATGGTGGAAGGGGGGCTGGGGGCTGGGGCTGGTATGGAGGGCGTGGCGTTCAAAGTTTTGCTGCAGATCTATTAATGATGTTAATTGCTATCCTCATACCAAATTTGGTGACTCTAGCTCAAAGTTAGTAGAATATGGTGGAGGGGGGCTGGGGGCGCTATGGGGGGTTGGCACCATTCACATTTTTTGGGTTTCTTCATCACCTATCTTGGCACCAAATTTGGCGGCTCTAGCTCAAAAAATTCAAAAGATTCAAAATGCAGGGGGGCTCAGAAGCGGTGGGGAGGGGGCGTGGCTCCAAAACTTTGAAACAATTTTTTGGGGATCGTTAATAGCTATCTTCCTACCAAATTTGGTGACCCTAGCTCAAACACTATGGAAGATACACGCTTTACCGTTTTTAGCGAAGCGTTGGGGTGGTTGAGGGCGGATAGGGCAGTATAGATGGGCGTGGCATCCAAAGTTTTTATGAATTTGGTTGGGGATCGTCAACACCTATCTTGGCACCAAATTTAGTGTTTAACTGCGGGGGGCTAGGGGCGGAATGAGTGGGCGTGGCTCCAAAATTTTTGATGCAGTTTTTTGGGGATTGATAGTAGTTATTTTCTCCCCAAATTTGGTAGTTCTAGCTGTAAGGGCGTGTGAAATAGCTGGATCTATCGATTTTGCGTTATCGAGTTTATCGATTTGCAAGCCCCTTAGTTATCGTAGAACTCCAATCTTGACACTTTAATTTACTATGCCATAGATAAAGGCGTTTGCAAAGTTTGAAGTCTCTAGCTTGAAGGGTGTGGAATAAAGTTGCGTTCATAGGGACGGACAGACGGACAGAAACCATGACGGACATTGCACAAACCCAATATACTCCTCACCTTCGGTATCGAGTATGAAAATATTTCGAGAGAGCAAAGTGTAGGTAAAAATTAAAATTCAGTCTAGCCAGTTTATTCCGTGTGGAACATATCATCCACAGCTTCTGAGCTTTAGCCACCAAATCTGGTGCCAAGATTGGTAATGAAAAAATCGAACAATTTTGGATGCCACCCTCCACCCATACCGCCCCCAGCACCCTTCCACCTTATTCTACTAACTTTGAGCTAGATCCACCAAATTTGGTAAGATAGCAATTGACATCATACACAGATCTGCATAGGAACTTTGGATGCCTATCCCCCCATATCGCGTCAAACCCCCCTTCCACCATATTCTACTCACTTCGAGGTAAATTTGGTAATGGTTGGAGGATAGCAATTGACATCATACACCGATCTGCAGCGAACATTTTGATGCTGCGCCCCTTTTGCCAGCCCTAGCCCTCTTACACCATATTTTACTAACATTGAGCTAGACTCATCTAATTTGGTAGGAAGATAGCAATTGATATCATACACAGATCTGCAGCAAAATTTTGGATGCCACGCGCCCCTTTAGCAGCCGTAATAAAAAAGCATCCTAAAAAACCCATATATTTAACAAATTGTTTTGAAATCAAAAAGAAATGAGTGTGAGTAGAAAATGCTTTCATATTATTTTTAAACCCGTCTTGGAATTTATGGAAACTAATTTCAATCTTCAATTAAAATCGCTTATCACGTCCACAACCAATAAAAGCACATGCATTGATATGCTTTTCAGCAAACATATTGATGTCGAATGCCAGGTGTTGACTTTTAAAATATATTTTACTCATTTTAATTTCATTGTTTTGTCGTTATTTCTTTTGGAGTTTACTTCTTAATAATCGATTTGCATATAAGTAGCCCGGTATGAAAAAATATTAGGAGTGAAAACAACTGATCAAATTTCGTTACGTTTTTGTAAAAACTAGCTCATGTCGAATGTTGGATACCCTTATAACATACGTATCATACAATATATCGACAGTAGCACTCATGTTTTATTATTATGTCCAACATTCGTTAGTTCATTCTGTAATTCTTAAAGAATTCCGTTATGTTATCCTGAACAAGAGAGAAAAAACGTTGCCTGTTTAGTTGTTGCTTCACACAAATGTACACCAACATCGCGAACACGCATATAAAAATGAATGTTTTGCTCTAACTACAGAGAGCGATCGTAAGCTTGACGCCAATTTTTCTTGCGTTGTCGGGTCGCGAAAAAATTTAAAGAGAGAGAGGATATTCGTGCCCATACGTGTGTGTTGTTGTTGCTTTAAACTCGCTGCAAATCTTCTAAATAAGCGAAGCATTTTAGACTGTATATTTTTTGATATTTTTTTTGTGAAGTGCAGTGAAAATAAAATATTTAAATAATATAAATTTATTACATCATTTTATTTTTTTATTTTTTTTCTCGTGTGTGTAGTGCAGTGAGCTTTTGTTTTTGTGAATATGCTCAGCGAAAAGAGAGACAGAGAGAACGAGCGTTGAAGCGCTTGTATTGAACAGCGTTGTGTTGTTGCTGCTGCCGGTGAGTGAATTTTGCGTATTATACACATACATGAGTATATTATTTTATATTGATCACCCTGTTAATTATTCACCTTGTAACAACAGTTAGATTGGATGCAGTAGAAGTAAGTTTCATTGCTGCATTGCGTTTAAATCGTTCTTTTAATCTGTTGTTGGCAGCAAACGACATCGACAAATGAACTACTAAATACACTTTCGTTATTTGTGTACGGCTTTGCATAACTGTATGGCAAGGATTGTTGGCAAGTGTCATAGAGTAATATTTTGAGAAGAATATGTATGATCAGCAGCAGCAAAACTGATATTTGACTGCCTTGGAAGACAAAATCTTGTGTTTTTTGATGTTTTATACTCCTTAAGAATCGATTTGCATATCAGTAAGTAGCCCGGTATGAAAATTATGAGGAGTGAAAGCACCTGATCAAATTAAGCCTGACGAATGCTGGATACCCTTAGAACATACGAATCAAACTACATATCCACAGTTGCGCTCATATTATATTAGTGTGTCCAATATTCGCTAGTGCATTATCTTATTATTTAAGAATTCCGTTATGATATTCCGGAGAAGAGTAAACTGACACACACAATTTTTTTTTTCTTTGATAAATTTGAAATGAGAATTATTCTACGTAAAATCTTAGCGGCCGTGTTAGAAACACAGCCCGTAGGTCAAGCCGAAAGCACAGACCGGCGGTTTTGTTCATATCGGGCTACTTACATACATATATGCAAATCGATTTTTAAAGATTAAACTCCAAAAAACAATAGAATTTCCACTCATTACTACAAATTATATAAACATGGCATACATAAACACATAATCAAAATTCTAGGATTAGTTTCAGTACAGAAATACCCAACAGCAAACTGGTACAAAAACTGGTACTAAAAACACAAAAACTTTACAAGTTCTTAAAATTACAAAACAGAACGAAATATTCCGACTAGTTTTAAGCATAACAAAAAGCCCTCTCTGCCTAATCAATTCCGCAATAAACCTCAAACACATACTAGCTAAATAAAAAAAAAAAACTCAATAGAAATAGAAACAATTGACAATATTAAAATTTTGATAGACTTTCTAAATAAAACCAACCTCTAGTACAAAATATAAAAGCAAATAGTAGAAACAACACGTTTACCCCACGGCAGAGAGATGCAACGATCAGCTTTTTTTCTTGGATACCCATTCATTGATTCGGATTTTTTGTGACGCAAAACTTTGCTTCAGCAAAATATAATGATCTTAAGCGTGTGTGATCAAAACGAACATTCACTTCGAATCACTCTCGCTTGTTTGTTTTGTTTTGTTTGAGCAACAAAGAATGTTCAAGTATTTTGGCTACAATCAGGTCGCTCACGATGACGCTGTTCGATCGTGATCGGGTGGCTCGGTTCAACAAGAGCTTACCGAACCTGTCGTGCACTTGCTGAAAACTTGCAGCTTAATTTTTATGTTCGGTGGCTTAACGAACATAATTGTAGAAGCCGAAATGAAGAAAAGTGTTGCAGAAAATATTGCAAATGGCAATTATATGTTATCTGGCCAACGCAAAGAAAGAAGCATTGGAATTTGTTTTTGTCGCACATGCCGTCAAGTGTTAAAATACATTGCAGGCCAAACTCAAATTTAAAAAGGCATGGCTGACGCTAAAACGTTAAGCAATCACAATGATTAAAATTTGATATACCGCTGGACAAAACTGGGGCCATTGAAAACTGAGCCTATTGGGTAACTCTTACCCAAGACTGTCGGCCATTTTGAGCACTACGCGGTTCTGGGTTCATGAAACAAGTCAATATTTTTCACAAGATCAGTGCAACTCAAGACGAGCACGTCGATGGGGAAAAATGCTGCCGGAACCAACAAACATTTCCCGCAATGTCAAGACTTACGCAATTGAAAACAAGTAAAAACCTTGCAGGCATCCAAATGTTTGCTGCAGATCTGTGTATGATGTCAATTGGTATCCTCCAACCAATTTTGGTGACTCTAGCTCAAAGTAAGAAGAATATGGTGGAAAGCCGGCTGGGGGCGGCGTCTGAATTTATTGCGTTTCTTCATCACCAATCGTGGCACCAAGGTTGGTGGCTTTAGCTCAGAATTTAAAGAAGATATAGGTATTTCTGTTTTTCAACTGGGCGGTGGGTGGGGAGGTGTGGGGAACCCGAAAAACTTTGATGCAGTTTTTTGGGGATCGTTAACAGCTATCTTCCTACCAAGTTTGGTGACTCTAGCTTAAACACTTTGGAAGACACACGTATTCCCGTTTTTAACGAAGCTTTGGGGCGGTTGGAAGCAGCTAACGTCTCCCCAGATTTATCGATTTTGATCTATCGAATTTATCGAATTGCCAGCCCCCTAGTTATCGTAGGACTCCAATCTTGACATTATATCTTACACGGCTATAGATAAATACATTTGTAAAGTTTCAAGTCTCTAGCTTAAATGGTGTTGAAAAAAGTTGCGCACATACACACAGACGGACAGGCGGACAGGCGGAAAGAAGGACAGACACCATGACGCATAGTGCACAAACCCAATATGCTCTCTACCTTCGGTGTCGAGTATTACAATCGACGGTCTGTGCTTTCAGCTTGACCTTTGGTCTATAACACACCCGCTAAAATTTTACGTTGAATACGTTTCATTTGAAATTTTTTAAACAGAAAAGACTTTATGATAAAACAATAGGGGTTTTCACACGCAACGTTGTTATTCGTTATTCGTTATTCGTTAAAGTTCTACATGTATTTTGTTTTTGTTAATTTAACAAAATGCCGGCTTAACGAATAACACTTTAACGAGCTGGCAGCCCCGACAAATTACTTGTTATTCGGTAAAACACTAAACAGCTGTTTTATGCTTTGTGTTTTGTCAGTTGTGTTGCAAATAATTGATTGAAAGTAGGTATTTTAACGATTAACAGCTGACGTAAAAAACGAGTCTTCACAGTTGGCAACCTTTAACAAATTTAACGAATAACGAATAACGAATAACGAATAACAACGTTGCGTGTGAAAACCCCTAATGAAAATCAAATGAGTAAAACATATTTTAAAGTATGAATGTAGTTTCCATAAGTTCCAAGTAGGGTTTGTAACGTGGTATCAAAATTTTTGCTGCAGATCTATGCATGATTTCAATAGCTATCCTCTAGCTCAAATTTAGTAAAATATGGAGGAAGGGGGGCTGGTTGCGGTATGGGGGGCGTGGCATCCAAAATGTTTTGGTTTCTTCATCACCAATCTTGGCCCCGAGTTTGGTGGCTCTAGCATAAAATGTTTTTCAACTGCGTGTGGTATGGGGAACAAGGTGCCGTGGCTCCAAAACTTAGATGCAGTTTTTTTGAGGTCGCTAACAGTTATATTTCTACTTATTGTGGCGCTTCTAGCGCAAACACTTTGGAAGATACATGCATTACCGTTTTTAGTGAAGCGTTTGGGTGGTTGGGGCAGTATTGATACGCGTGGCATTCAAAGCTTTTTGCTTTTGTTAGTCATCACCTATCTTGGCACTTAATTTGGTGGCTCTAGCTCAAAAACTGTAGAAGATATAGGGATTTTTGGTTTTAAACTGTTGGGTAGCTGGGGGCGGAATGGGTGGGCGTGGGTCCAAGATTTTTGAAACTGTTTTTGGGGGTTGGTAGTAGCTATCTTCTCCCAAAATTTGGTAGTTCTAGCTGTTAGGACTTGCGAAATAGCTGGATCTATCGATTTTGCGTTTTCGAGTTTATCGATTTGCCAGCCTCCTAGTTATCGTAGAGCTCCAATCTTGACACTTTAATTTACTATTCCATAGATAAGGAAATACGCAAAGTTTCAAGTCTTTAGCTTGAAGGGAGTGGAAAAAAGTTGCGAACATACAGACGGACGGACAGACGGACAGAAATCATGACGGACATTGCACAAACCAAATATACTCCTTACCATCGGTATCGAGTATAGTTATTTCACAAGTTTTCGGAACAATGTTTAATTGTTTTTGTTTCCTTTTAAATTATGATTTTACACAAAAATAATTGATATGTCCGTGCACAAGTATCATATAAACTATCGGGAAATAAACTATCGATAGTTCTGACTATAAGTAAGTTCGCCTTTACGATGGCCGCCATGATTTTTGCCACTTATGAACAGCAAACATGATTATTTCATAAAAAATAACTTTTGCTCGGTGTAACAAATGCATAAACATGCATTTCAGCTTTTATATTTTTAATATATTCCAATTAAAATCATATAAATACTATATTTACTTTCAATATTTTTGATGCACAAGAAAACCGAATTCTACGGTTAGTCATATGACGCACATAATATATACTGCTATCACAAGAAGTACTTTTCCCGACCAGGGGAAAGTAGCTAAAGTAAACCCAGTCCTTAAGGGAAGTCATGAATACAAACCAATCTCAATACTAGCCTTCTTATCAAAAGTTTTTGAGCAGCCAATTGGCAAATAAAACAGTTCCTTGAGCAAAATTTACTTTTAAGCTAAAAACAGTCGGGGATTAGATAAAATACATCTGGCACTCAGGGACTGCCGCGGTAAAGCTATTTGCTTTGAATTTTGTATCAATTTATGCAATGAGTTTTTTGTTTTTTTTTTTATATTTTGTAGAGCCATCAAATTTAGTGCCAAGAAAGGTGTTGACGACCCCCAACCAAATTCATAAAAACTTTGGATGCCACGCCCATTAATACTGCCCTATCCGCTTTCAACCACCCCAACGCTTTTCTAAAAACGGTAGTGCGTGTATCTTCCATAGTGTTTGAGCAAGAGTCACCATATTTGGTATGAGGATAGCAATTAACATCATAAATAGATCTGCAGCAAAACTTTGGACGCCACGCCTCCCCATACCAGCACCCAGCCCCCCTTCTACCATATTCTACTAACTTTGAGCTACAGTCACCAAATTCGGTTTGAGGATAGCTATTGACATCATAAATAGATCTGCAGCAAAAGTTTGGATGCCACGTCCCCCCTTACCAACCCCAGCCACCCTTCCCAAAAATTTTACTATTTTTGAGCTAGAGTCACCAAATTTGGTATGAGGATAGCAATTGACATCAAACACAGATCTTCAGCCAAAATTTTGATGCCATGACCTCCCCCCACCATACCTCCACCAGCCTTTCATCCACCATATTCATCTGACTTTGAGCTAGAGTCACCAAATTTGGAAGGAAGATAGCTTTTTGGCATCCCCATCTGCACCAAACAATCTTTGGGGCTGCCTGAACCCCTGCCGTATCCACACCCATTGCAATCAGCTCTCTTTTAATCTGTTTTACTACTGGTATCGAGTAAACCGCAGTCGGGTGCGTCCGACTGCAACGTTTCTTCTTGTTTAATTAATATCATATATAAACCTTATGAAATTTATTAGGAGAGAAAACAAACCCTTCTTGGAACTTATGGAAACTACATTCATACTTTAAAAAATGTTTTACTCATTTGATTTTCATTGTTTTATCATAAAGTCTTTTCTGTTTAAAAAATTTCAAATGAAACGTATTCAACGTAAAATTTTAGCGGGTGTGTTATAGACCAAAGGTCAAGCTGAAAGCACAGACCGTCGATTGTAATACTCGATACCGAAGGTAGAGAGCATATTGGGTTTGTGCACTATGCGTCTATTCTTTCCGCCTGTCCGCCTGTCCGTCTGTGTGTATGTGCGCAACTTTTTTCAACACCATTTAAGCTAGAGACTTGAAACTTTACAAATGTATTTATCTATAGCCGTGTAAGATATAATGTCAAGATTGGAGTCCTACGATAACTAGGGGGCTGGCAATTCGATAAATTCGATAGATCAAAATCGATAAATCTGGGGAGACGATAGCTGCTTCCAACCGCCGAAAAACTGAATCAAAGCTTTGGAGCCCTCCGCGGCTTAAAACAGAATTGCCTATATCTTCCAAAGTTTCTGAGCTAGAGCCATCAAATTTGTTGCCAAGATAGGTGATGACGACCTCCAACATAATTCATAAAAACTTTGGATGCCACGCCCATCCATACTGCCCAAGCTGCCCCAAACTGCCCCGATGCTTCAATAAAAACGGGAATGCTTGTATTTTCCAAAGCGTTAAAGCTAGAGTCACCAAATTTGGTAGGAAGATAGCTATTAACGATCCCCAAAAAACTGCATCAAAGTTTTGGAGCCGCGCCCCCCGTTTCTGAGCCCCTGCATTTTGAAATCAAAAACGCCCATATTTCCAAATTTTTTGAGCTAGAGCCGCCGAATTCGTTGCCAAGATAGGTGATGAAGAAACCCAAAAAATGTGAATGCCGCCCCCCACCCATACCGCTCCCAGCCACCCTCCGCCATATTCTACTAACTTTGAGCTAGAGTCACCAAATTAGGTATGAGGATAGCAATTAAGATCATAAATAGATCTGCAGCAAAACTTTGGACGCCACGCTCCCCCCATACCAGCCCCCAGCACCCTGCCCCCTTTCCACAATATTCTACTAATTTTGAGCTAGAGGCACCAAATTTGGTATGATGATAGCAATTAACATCATAAATAAATCTGCAGCAAAACTTTGGACGCCAAATCATTTGGTCAGCAGTATCTACGCCTCCTAAGAGAGACAAAGCATGAGAAATTATAGACGGATAACAAAGTTACAAACCTTTTGTCGAATAATAATAAAATATAATCTCCGGTTTTTTCTTCGCCCCACTCTCATCAACTTTAGCTGTCCTGTGCATTGAACTAATCAATATCTCAGCTTTGTTTTTGTGGTTGATATATAATGTAGATGTATACAGTGGAAGTTTTTTCACAAACAATAGTTTGGGAGGAATAAATGTTTTATTTTTGCGTACTGTTCCCACATATGTAAGTTTTCTTTCAAGCAGCTTTTTTACCACCTCAAAATTAGAAAAGAAATTGTCGGCTGTAACATTCTGTCCTTTCAAGCCTTCCGTCAATTCTATTATAAGGCTTTCTTCTTGGTTTTTTTCAGCCTTTGCATTTTTAGGCTTTCCAAGATATGGTTGTATCTTCCATACGTAACCAGACTTTGTGTCCACTAATACCCAAAATTTTAAACCATATTTAGCAGGTTTTGATTGCATAAACTGTCGAAAAGAGGCGAAAATGGGGCGGCCAAAAGTTTCATCAAATAAATAATTTTTCGAAATACGTAAAACAAAAAAGCCACTCACCGACATGCACCTGCAAAAATGAGTACACCAATATAGGCTCGCAATGTGTCTTGATCAATATTGATCCATTTGTCGACAAATTTGACTCTGCCATACTTGTTAGTATTTTCGATGAAAATATTTTCTATTGATGGCTGAAAAAACAACTAGAAAGCTGACACCATGTCATTGCACCGGGATATTCAAAATCGAGTTGGTCCTGGTTGCATTGAAATTATATTCTCAGCGGTAGCTCCAATGGGTTGAGGTAATGAAGTGGCATTCCATACCATTTTGTTTTTAGCAATAAACAAGGGATCATTGTAGCAAGCTGCAGCCACGTCTGTTTCACTCCCTGTTTCAGAATCACTTGTGTCACTATGTTTCGTACTAAAGTCAATGTCTAAATCTGAAATATCTATTTCATAGCAAAACACAAACTGAACAACGCAGTGCGTCTTTATAACAAAAATAAATAAGGGGAATCCAAAAACTAATTTTTACATCAGCTGTGTTGTGTTTACGGCAAAAGATAGCATCCACAGTTAATATTCCACAATGAATTATGAATATGTATTATATTAACACAAACTATTGAATCAAAATAGATTTTAAATATTCGATTAAATTGTTATTTTGTATGAAAAATGCAGTATGGACCAAATGGTCCCCTAAGCTGTGATTAGTAAGTTTTTATTGAGCTAACAGCAGGGTTAACTAGTTATTTTGCATCTAGATCTCAACTAGCTATTTTGCAACTAGTTCTAAAGTAATGCGACGGTAGTCAGTTCATAATCTTTATGCGTTAATTGCTTTCTTGCTCTCTTTGCAGATACCATTAGCGAGAGCAATTTCTTTGCTATGCCTTAGCGAATGGAGAGAGACAAAGAGAGAGGAAAAGAGCTAGCGAGCGCATTTGCAAGCAGCAGCACAACAACAAATTATGTACTGTAACTGTTTGTTATCCGTTTGCCTTCTTTAATATTTAATATTTATTTAATATTTATTTATTTTGATTAAAAATCTGAAAACAATTAAATCTAAAGAAATAAATCCAAAAACAATTAAAAACAAGTTAATAAAAATACAACAGTTCTACAAACAAAACAACAAAAAGTTTTTAAACAAACACAGAAGTGTACGGTGTAAAAAGAAAATATAGCGAAATTTGTGAAAATAAGAATATTAATATTGAGGGTGTTGAAGTTAATAACGTCAACTTTGACTTTGGTGACGTTTTAGACGAAAACAATGATTCTGTGTTCGAAGTTCCCGATGACGAAACACAGTTGTCTTTAAATGAAAAGCTAAAGTTTTGGTTTCTTGAGTTTAAACCAAGGAGGGATGCAGTTATCGCCCTTATTAAAGTTCTCCAAAGTGAAGGTTTGTGTGTGAACAATTTTTATAAGTTTTCATCGGAAAAAAACCCCATATTGAAAGTATGTGCGGTGGTAACTACTTGGATGTAGGGTTAAAAAACCAGTTAATTAAACTATCGGGGGCAGTGCAGCATAACACGGCGGAAAATGTATACCGCACAAAATTTCCTCTGGAGACCGAGGAGAAACTTATAGAACTCAACGATGTAATTACAGAGGAAACAAGAGATTACTATGTGAGTAAAAATAATAATATCTTTAAATTCCCATTGCGTTTACTTATACATTCTAATTGCGTTTACTCATACATTTTCGATCAAGGCATTAAGATCATTAATCCAGCCAGTTGGTTTAAAACCGGGGCTTCAACAACATTATACAAATGTACAACACCCACGGCAAAAAATCATTAAGACTACATTGTAATTTCTACAATGTGCTTTTAGGTAATAGTTTATATACCCATTGAATGTATACTTATTTTATAAAAAACAATAAATTTATATCTTTCAGCTTCAATACCAGAGGGGGATAAGCCTGCGGAAGAAGAACTGAGGTCGGCAGTTCAATTGCAAAAAACGCGATTTTTTAAAACCATATGCGTTGGCAAAAAAAAACTTGCCGACTTCACCAGATGTGTAATCAACCTTTTTTATAAGCACTGTTTTGTTAACAAAAAGTTGTTGAAATGAAGACGAATTTTTTTTTTTGTATTACCAATAATCTTATTTCTTTTCAGCCCAAAATAATAGTCCACAACTTGTTATTTTAAATCAAAATTAAAAATATTTGCAATCCTTTTTATACCCTGAACCCATAAAATGGGTAAATCAGGGTATAATAGTTTTGTGCAAAAGTATGTAACAGGCAGAAGGAAGCATCTCCGACCCCATAAAGTATATATATATCTTGATCAGTATCAATAGCCGAGTCGATATGGCCATGTCCGTCTGTCCGTCCGTCTGTCCGTCTGTATGAACGCGTAGATCTCAGAGACTACAAGAGCTAGAGACTTCAGATTTTGAATATAAGCTCTCCTATACAATAAGCAGAACAAGGTTACTTCAAGTTATCGATAACTACTCTGGTTTTCGATATACACATGGAATCGATAACAAAAATATCGAATTTGAAAAATGTAAAAATGGGGGTTGGTGTAATGGGTAACGATAGAACTTTTCTCAAAATTTCGTCCAAATAGGTTAAGAAACACCAGAGATATTGTAAAGTTAAGTGAGTTTTAAGTTTTGTTTCAATTGATCATTATTTGAAGCATACTTTTCGGGCGCAAGGAGTAAAATATTTTTTGCAACTGGGTTCAGGGTATCTTCTAGACGGGCTCTCCCGACTAGAGCCTTCTTACTTGTTTTTACTCAAAGTAGTCAGTTGGCAACTAGTTCTAATTTTGACCCAAAGTAGTCAGTTGGTAACTAGTTCTAATTTTTATTCAAAGTAGTCAGTTGGCAACTTGTTCTAATTTTGACCCAAAGTAGTCAGTTGGCAACTAGTTCTAGTTTTGACCCAAAAGAACTAGCACAGAACTAGTTCGAAAGTATTGCTATGCAGAACTAGTTGCCCTCCTAGGACATCCCCATGTAAAAATAAACAGTTGTTAGCATTGAAAAGCAATCGAGCGAGAACTAGTTATGTCCACTTTGCAACTAGTTCTAGACTAGTTCTGAACTAGTTGCCAATACTAGCGAGTGCATACAGCTCACACAGACTGCGCGCTCGCTCACAAGTGACCGCATACATATACATACATATATCATCATTCGCAAGCAAAGCAGGCAAAATAATGATTTGCTGTTTTACGTGGCATAATTTTTCTGCAAAAATTTTAGGCGAGAGAGTTGTGCAAAGCGCTTGTTACATTCTTTTGTCTGCATGGATCCAATCGCACTGATACTGAATGATAAGATTCGCCGTACTGCGTAAATGCTTTACTTTGGTAAAGCTCTAATTAAAACTTTAAAGCCCATCAAAACTGCCTCCAGCACCCCACCCTTTTAAAAACTGGTTTGCGGAGAGTGCTTGTTATAACTGTTCATAGAAGTATGTCCATTTTTTATACTCGATACCCAAGGGCAGACGGAAAGATGGACAGGCGGACAGACACCATGACGGACATTGCACAAACCCAATAAACTCTTTACCTTCAGTTTCGAGTACAATAATTTGTTTTGCATAATTGCAACATGCGAGATCATAAAGGAACGTAAGTCAACATCCAATGTATGTTGCCTTCCGGTTATTTGCGTGTCCGATTTGAGGGGTATGATTTACTAACCTTTATCGAAGCTGTCACCGTGGATGTTTCGCTGAAGTACAGTTGCGGTCCAGTAGCCTTGCCGCACCAGGATCCACCTGTAAACGGTCTTCCCAGTTCGCTGAGCTGCAAAGTAAATATTTTAAAGTTAAATAATAAACAAGTAGAAACGTTGCAGTCGGACGTAACCGACAGCGGTATACTCGATACCAGTAATAAAACCGATAAAAAGAGACTAGATTGCAATGGGGTTTCAGATACGGCAGGGGTGTACGCTTCCTCAAAGATTGTTTGGTGCAGATGGGGATGCCAAAAAGCTATCTTCCTTCCAAATTTGGTGACTCTAGCTCAAATTTTGTTTAAGGTAGGGACAGGGGGCTGGGGCGCTATGGGGGCGTAACACCAAAACTTTTGCTGCAGATCTGTGCATGATGTCAATTGCTATCCTCAAACCGAATTCGGTGACTCTAGCTCAAAGTTAGTAGAATATGGTAGAAGGGGGGCTGGGGTTGTTAAGGAAGGGGCGTGGCAACCAAATTTTTGCTGCAGGTCTATGTATGATGTCAATTGCTATCCTCATACCAAGTTCGGTGACTCTAAATCAAAGTTAGTAGAATATGGTGGAAGGGGGGCTGGGGGCTGGTATGGGGAGGTTTGGCGTCCAAAATTTTGCTGCAGATCTATTTATGATGTTAATTGCTATCCTCATACCAAATTTGGTGACTCTAGCTCAAAGTTAGTGGAATATGGTGGAGGGTGGCTGGTGGCGGTATGGGTGGGGGGCGCCATTCACATATTTTGGGTTTCTTCATCACCTATCTTGGCACCTAATTTGGCGGCTCTAGCTCAAAAAATGTGGAAATATAGGCGTTTTTGATTTCAAAATGCAGGGTGCTCCGAAACGTGGGGGGGGGGGGGGGCGCGGCTCCAAAACTTTGATGCAGTTTTTTAGGGATCGCTATTAGCTATCTTCTTACCAAATTTGGTGACTCTAGTTTAACGCTTTGGAAAATACACGCATTCCCGTTTCAAGTGAAGCATTGGGGCGGTTTGGGGCAGCTTGGGCAGTATGGATTGGCGTGGCATCCAAAGTTGAATTTAGTTGGGGATCGTCAACACCTACCTTGGTACCAAATTTGATGGCTCTAGCTCAAAAACTGTAGAAGATATAGGGCATTTTTAGTGTTAAACTGCGGGGGGGCTGGGGGCGGAATGGGTTAGTGGGGTTCCAAAACTTTGATGCAGTTTTTGGAGGGTCGTTACCAGTTATCTACCTTCTAAATTTTGTGACTGTAGCTTAAACACTATGGAAGATACACGCACTACCGTTTTTAGCGAAGCGTTGGGGTGGTTGAGGGCGGATAGAGCCGTATTGATGGGCGTGGCATCCAAAGATTTTATGAATTTGGTTGGGGATCGTCAACACCTATCTTGGCACCAAATTTAGTGTTTAACTGCGGGGGGCTGGGGCGGAATGGGTGGGCGTGGCTCCAAAATTTTTGATGCAGTTTTTTGGGGATTGATAGTAGCTATTTTCTCCCCAAATTTGGTAGTTCTAGCTGTAAGGTCTTGCGAAATAGGTGGATCTATCGATTTTGCGTTATCGAGTTTATCGATTTGCCAGCCCCCTAGTTATCGTAGAGCTCCAATCTTGGCACCTTAATTTACTATGCCATAGATAAAGAGATTTGCAAAGTTTGAAGTCTCTAACTTGAAGGGTGTGGAAAAAAGTTGCGAACATACGGACGGACAGACGAACAGACACCATGACGGACATTGCACAAACCCAATATACTCGGGTATAAAAATCACCCTTGTTTTCCACCGAAGTTTTAAAGTTTATTGGATCTGTGCTTTTTGAGTCAAATTGTCTGGCCGTCGGTGTCAACGAAATATTTCGACACCCTTCATGCAAGAGATTTGCAGCTTTGGATATCTTGGTCAATGTGTGCTTCTGATTAAGTGTCAAGTCTGGGACGCAAATAAATTAAGAATAAAACACTTAAAATCGATAAGACCACATATTTCCAACTCAATCGAGAGTCACAAACATGAATTTAAGATATTTGTGGACGTCTTCCAAAGTTTTACATCATAAATATTGATGCTTGACCCACACCTTTATTTTATATAAGAGACTTACAAAAATTTTAATATATTCAACAGTTTTCGAGATAGAGCCAAATCTTTCGTCCCATGCCAGCCTTTCCAACAGACTCCTTAGCACGTGTTTCATACTGCTATCGGAGGACTCGCAAGTCCGACAGCAACGTTTTTACTTGTTGAAAAACTTATTTATGCAGCAAAATATTTAAAAATGTTTACTATACATTTAACTAAACGAATGTAATCAAACCCAACCCCAAACTGCTCTCACAAATAAATTTCTTCTTTAACTCCAAAAATCATGGGATTCGAATGGGAAGAAGCTGTATAACGGCGCTAATGAAAGTTGTCGATGACATTCGACTTCACATGAACAATAGTGAAGTTACGTTCTTGACACTCCTTTACTTTAGTAAACATTTGCTTAAGTTAAACACGATATATAATTGACGAAGTTTAGATTTATGTATAATTTTATCAAACTGCAACCAAATTAATGTCTACATATTTCTATAATGGAAAATAAGCCGTTGTTACCCTAAACAAAATCTTTGATCTCTTTCCAGTCTCTCGTAGTGTCCCACAGATATCGATCTTGGGACCTCTCTTCTTCACGATATATATAAACGACCTGCCGGCTCTAGGTCAAAAGCTGTGGAAAATAAAGGCGTTTTTGATTTCAAAATGCAGAGGGCTGGGGAACGGGGGGACGTGGGGATTGGGGATTGTTGACAGCTATCTTCCTACCAAATTTTGTGACTCTAGCTTTAACGCTTTGGAAAATACACGCATTCCCGTTTTAGTGACGCATTGGGGCGGTTTGGGGCAGCTTGGGCAGAATGGATTTGCGTTGCATCGAAAGTTTTTATGCATTTCTTTGGGGGCTGTAATCACCTATCTTGGCACAAAATTTGGTGGCTCTAGCTAAAAAGCTGTAGAAGATATAATCATTTTTAGTGTTTAACTGCAAGGGGGCTGTGGGCGGAGTGGGTGGGCGTGGCTCCACAATGTTTGATGATATTTTTAGGGGATTGTTAGTAGCTATTTTCTCCCCAAATTTGGTAGTTCTAGCTGTAAGGGCTTGCGAAATAGCTGGATCTATCGATTTTGCGTTATCGAGTTTATCGATTTGCAAGCCCCCTAATTATCGTAGAACTCCAATCTTGACACTTTAATTTACTATGCCATAGATAAAGAGGTTTGCAAAGTTTGAAGTCTTTAACTTGAAGTTGCGAACATACGGACGGACAGACGGACAGACACCATGACAGACATTGCACAAACCCAATATACTCTTCACCTTCGGTATCGAGTATAAAAATATTTCGAGAGAGCAAAGTGTAGATAAAAATTAAAATTCAGTCTAGCCAGTTTATTCCGTGTGGAACATATCATCCGAAGCTTCTGAGCTTTAGCCACCAAATCTGGTGCCAAGATTGGTAATGAAAAAATCGAACAATTTTGGATGCCACCCTCCACCCATACCGCCCCCAGCACCCTTCCACCATATTCTACTAACTTTGAGCTAGATCCACCAAATTTGGTAAGATAGCAATTGACATCATACACAGATCTGCATAGGAACTTTGGATGCCTATCCCCCCATATCGCGTCAAACCCCCCTTCCACCATATTCTACTCACTTCGAGGTAAATTTGGTAATGGTTGGAGGATAGCAATTGACATCATACACCGATCTGCAGCGAACATTTTGATGCTGCGCCCCTTTTGCCAGCCCTAGCCCTCTTACACCATATTTTACTAACATTGAGCTAGACTCATCTAATTTGGTAGGAAGATAGCAATTGATATCATACACAGATCTGCAGCAAAATTTTGGATGCCACGCGCCCCTTTACCAGCCGTAATAAAAAAGCATCCTAAAAAACCCATATATTTAACAAATTGTTTTGAAATTAAAAATAAATGAGTGTGAGTAGAAAATGCTTTCATATTATTGTTAAACCCGTCTTGGATTTTATGGAAACTAATTTCAATCTTCAATTAAAATCGCTTATCACGTCCACAACCAATAAAAGCACATGCATTGATATGCTTTTCAGCAAACATATTGATGTCGAATGCCAGGTGTTGACTTTTAAAATATATTTTATTTATTATTTATGTTTTGTCGTTATTTCTTTTTGGAGTTTACTCCTTAAGAATCGATTTGCATATAAGTAGCCCGGTATGAAAAAATATTAGGAGTGAAAACAACTGATCAAATTTCGTTACGTTTTTGTGAAAACTAGCTCATGTCAAATGTTGGATACCCTTATAACATACGTATCATACAATATATCCACAGTAGCAAAGAATTCCGTTATGTTATCCTGAACAAGAGAGAAAAAACGTTGCCTGTTTAGTTGTTGCTTCACACAAATGTACACCAACATCGCGAACACGGATATTAAAATGAATGTCTTGCTCTAACTACAGAGAGCGATCGTAAGCTTTATCCACTTTATCCACAAAGGCAGTTAGCCTAAAACTTAGCTCGCCTTGACAACGCAGGCAGCTTATCGTCCGTTTATTTATTCAATTAAAATTGATACGCGCTATATTACAGTTTAAATTGTGCTTATATAACACACTGAACATACGCAAAGTGTTTGTTACATGACGCCAATTTTTCTTGCGTTGTCGGATTGCGAAAAAATTTAAAGAGAGAGAGGAGATTCGTGCCCATACGTGTGTGTTGTTGTTGCTTTAAGCTCGCTGCAAATCTTCCAAATAAGCGAAGCATTTTAGACTGTATATTTTTTGATATTTTTTTTGTGAAGTGCAGTGAAACTAAAATATTGAAATAATATTAATTTATTACAACATTTTATTTTTTTTTTTCTCGTAGTGCAGTGAGCTTTTTGTTTTTGTGAATATGCTCAGCGAAAAGAGAGACAGAGAGAGCGAGCGTTGAAGCGCTTGTATTGAACAGCGTTGTGTTGTTGCTGCTGCCGGTGAATGAATTTTGCGTATTATACACATACATAAGTATATTATTTTATATTGATCACCCTGTTAATTATTCACCTTGTAACAACACTTAGATTGGATGCAGTAGAAGTAAGTTTCATTGCTGCAATGCATTTAAATCGTTCTTTTAATCTGTTGTCGGCAGCAAACGACATCGACAAATGAACTACTTAATACACTTTCGTTATTTGTGTACGGCTTTGCATAACTGTATGACGTGATATCAAAATTTTTGCTGCAGATCTATGCATGATGTCAATTCCTATCCTCAAACCGAATTTGGTGACTCTAGCTCAAAGTTAGTAGAATATGGTAGAAGGGGGGCTGGGTGCTGGTTTGGGGAGGCGTGGCGTCCAAAGTTTTGCTGCAGATCTATTTATGATGTTAATTGCTATCCTCACACAAAATTTGGTGACTCTAGCTCAAAGTTAGTAGGCGTGGCTCCAAAACTTTGATGCAGTTTTTTGGGGATCGCTATTAGCTATCTTCCTACCAAATTTTTAGTGTTAAACTGCGGGGGGCTGGGGGCGGAATGGGTAAGTGGGGTTCCAAAACTTTGATGCAGTTTTTGGAGGGTCGTTACCAGTTATCTACCTTCTAAATTTTGTTACTCTAGCTTAAACACTATGGAAGATACACGCACTACCGTTTTTAGCGAAGCGTTGGGGTGGTTGAGGGCGGATATAGCCGTATAGATGGGCGTGGCATCCAAAGATTTTATGAATTTGGTTGGGAATCGTCAACACCTATCTTGGCACCAAATTTAGTGTTTAACTGCGGTGGGCTGGGGGCGGAATGGGTGGGCGTGGCTCCAAAATTGATGCAGTTTTTTGGGGATTGATAGTAGCTATTTTCTCCCCAAATTTGGTAATTCTAGCTGTAAGGGCTTGCGAAATAACTTGATCTATCGATTTTGCGTTATCGAGTTTATCGATTTGCCAGCCCCCTAATTATCGTAGAGCTCCAATCTTGACACTTTAATTTACTATGCCATAGATAAAGAGATTTGCAAAGTTTGAAGTCTTTAACTTGAAGGGTGTGGAAAAAAGTTGCGAACATACGGACGGACAGACGGATAGACACCATGACGGACATTGCACAAACCTTATATACTCGGGTATAAAAATCACCCTTGTTTTCCACATCTATTCGCCAACGTCCCATTGAAACCGAAGTTTTAAAGTTTATTGGATATGTGCTTTTTGAGTCAAATTGTCTGGCCGTCGGTGTCAACGAAATATTTCGACACCCTTCATGCAAGAGATTTGCAGCTTTGGATATCTTGGTCAATGTGTGCTTCTGATTAAGTGTCAAGTCTGGGACGCAAATAAATTAAGAATAAAACACTTAAAATCGATAAGACCACATATTTCCAACTCAATCGAGAGTCACAAACATGAATTTAAGATATTTGTGGACGTCTTCCAAAGTTTTACATCATAAATATTGATGCTTGACCCACACCTTTATTTTATATAAGAGACTTACAAAAATTTTAATATATTCAACAGTTTTCGAGATAGAGCCAAATCTTTCGTCCCATGCCAGCCTTTCCAACAGACTCCTTAGCACGTGTTTCATACTGCTATCGGAGGACTCGCAAGTCCGACAGCAACGTTTTTACTTGTTGAAAAACTTATTTATGCAGCAAAATATTTAAAAATGTTTACTATACATTTAACTAAACGAATGTAATCAAACCCAACCCCAAACTGCTCTCACAAATAAATTTCTTCTTTAGCTCCAAAAATCATTGGATTCGAATGGGAAGAAGCTGTATAACGGCGCTAATGAAAGTTGTCGATGACATTCGACTTCACATGAACAATAGTGAAGTTACGTTCTTGACACTCCTTTACTTTAGTAAACATTTGCTTAAGTTAAACACGATATATAACTGACGAAGTTTAGATTTATGTATAATTTTATCAAACTGCAACTAAATTAATGTCTACATATTTCTATAATGGAAAATAAGCCGTTGTTACGCTAAACAAAATCTTTGATCTCTTTCCAGTCTCTCGTGGTGTCCCACAGATATCGATCTTGGGACCTCTCTTCTTCACGATATATATAAACGACCTGCCGGCTCTAGGTCAAAAGCTGTGGAAAATAAAGGCGTTTTTGATTTCAAAATGCAGAGGGCTGGGGAACGGGGCACGTGGGGATTGGGGATTGTTAACAGCTATCTTCCTACCAAATTTTGTGACTCTAGCTTTAACGCTTTGGAAAATACACGCATTCCCGTTTTAGTGACGCATTGGGGCGGTTTGGGGCAGCTTGGGCAGAATGGATTTGCGGGGCATCCAAAGTTTTTATGCATTTCTTTGGGGGCAGTAATCACCTATCTTGGCACAAAATTTGGTGGCTCTAGCTAAAAAGCTGTAGAAGATATAATCATTTTTAGTGTTTAACTGCAAGGGGGCTGTGGGCGGAGTGGGTGGGCGTGGCTCCACAATGTTTGATGATGTTTTTTGGAGATTGTTAGTAGCTATTTTCTCCCCAAATTTGGTAGTTCTAGCTGTAAGGGCTTGCGAAATAGCTGGATCTATCGATTTTGCGTTATCGAGTTTATCGATTTGCCAGCCCCCTAATTATCGTAGAACTCCAATCTTGACACTTTAATTTACTATGCCATAGATAAAGAGGTTTGCTAAGTTTGAAGTCTTTAACTTGAAGTTGCGAACATACGGACGGACAGACGGACAGACACCATGACAGACATTGCACAAACCCAATATACTCTTCACCTTCGGTATCGAGTATAAAAATATTTCGAGAGAGCAAAGTGTAGATAAAAATTAAAATTCAGTCTAGCCAGTTTATTCCGTGTGGAACATATCATCCGAAGCTTCTGAGCTTTAGCCACCAAATCTGGTGCCAAGATTGGTAATGGAAAAATCGAACAATTTTGGATGCCACCCTCCACCCATACCGCCCCCAGCACCCATCCACCATATTCTACTAACTTTGAGCTAAAGCCACCAAATTTGGTAAGATAGCAATTGACATCATACACAGATCTGCATAACAACTTTGGATGCCTATCCCCTCATAACGCGTCAAACCCCCCTTCCACCATATTCTACTCAATTCGAGGTAGAGTTACCAAATTTGGTTGGAGGATAGCAATTGACATCATACACCGATCTGCAGCGAACATTTTGATGCTGCGCCCCTTTTGCCAGCCCTAGCCCTCTTACACCATATTTTACTAACATTGAGCTAGACTCATCTAATTTGGTAGGAAGATAGCAATTGATATCATACACAGATTTGCAGCAAAATTTTGGATTCCACGCGGCGGTTTTGTTCATATCGGGCTACTTACATACATATATGCACATCGATTTTTAAAGAGTAAACTCCAAAAAACAATAGAATTTCCACTCATTACTACAAATTATATAAACATGACATACATAAACACATAATCAAAATTCTAGGATTAGTTTCAGTACAGAAATACCCAACAGCAAACTGGTACAAAAACTGGTACCAAAAACACAAAAACTTTACAAGTTCTTAAAATTACAAAACAGAACGAAATATTCCGACTAGTTTTAAGCATAACATAAAGCCCTCTCTGCCTAATCAATTCCGCAAAAAACCTCAAACACATCCTAGCTAAATAAAAAAAAAAACTCAATAGAAATAGAAACCATTGATAATATTAAAATTTTGATAGACTTTCTAAATAAAACCAACCTCTAGTACAAAATATAAAAGCAAATAGTAGAAACAACACGTTTACCCCACGGCAGAGAGATGCAACGATCAGCTATTTTTCTTGGATACCCATTCATTGATTCGGATTTTTTGTGACGCAAAACTTTGCTTCAGCAAAATATAATGATCTTAAGCGTGTGTGATCAAAACGAACATTCACTTCGAATCACTCTCGCTTGATTCGTGAATGACAGGGTTTGATCGAACGTTTTTTTTGAGCAACAAAGAATGTTCAAATATTTTGGCTACAATCAGGTCGCTCACGATGACGCTGTTCGATCGTGATCGGGTGGCTCGGTTCAACAAGAGCTTACCGAACCTGTCGTGCACTTGCTGAAAACTTGCAGCTTAATTTTTATGTTCGGTGGCTTAACGAACATAATTGTAGAAGCCGAAATGCAGAAAAGTGTTGCAGAAAATATTGCAAATGGCAATTATATGTTATCTGGCCAACGCAAAGAAAGAAGCATTGGAATTTGTTTTTGTCGCACATGCCGTCAAGTGTTAAAATACATTGCAGGCCAAACTCAAATTTAAAAAGGCATGGCTGACGCTAAAACGTTAAGCAATCACAATGATTAAAATTTGATATACCGCTGGACAAAACTGGGGCCATTGAAAACTGAGCCTATTGGGTAACTCTTACCCAAGACTGTCGGCCATTTTGACCACTACGCGGTTCTGGGTTCATGAAACAAGTCAATATTTTTCACAAGATCAGTGCAACTCAAGACGAGCACGTCTATGGAGAAAAATGCTGCCGGAACCAACAAACATTTCCCGCAATGTCAAGACTTACGCAATTGAAAACAAGTAAAAACGTTGCAGGCATCCAAATGTTTGCTGCAGATCTGTGTATGATGTCAATTCCTATCCTCCAACCAATTTTGGTGACTCTAGCTCAAAGTAAGAAGAATATGGTGGAAAGCCGGCTGGGGGCGGCGTCTGAACTTATTGCGTTTCTGCATCACCAATCGTGGCACCAAAGTTGGTGGCTTTAGCTCAGAATTTAAAGAAGATATAGGTATTTCTGTTTTTCAACTGGGCGGTGGGTGGGGAGGTGTGGGGAACCCGAAAAACTTTGATGCAGTTTTTTGGGGATCGTTAACAGCTATCTTCCTACCAAGTTTGGTGACTCTAGCTTAAACACTTTGGAAGACACACGTATTCCCGTTTTTAACGAAGCTTTGGGGCGGTTGGAAGCAGCTATCGTCTCCCCAGATTTATCGATTTTGTTCTATCGAATTTATCGAATTGTCAGCCCCCTAGTTATCGTAGGACTCCAATCTTGACATTATATCTTACACGGCTATAGATAAATACATTTGTAAAGTTTCAAGTCTCTAGCTTAAATGGTGTTGAAAAAAGTTGCGCACATACACACAGACGGACAGGCGGACAGGCGGAAAGAATAGACGCATAGTGCACAAACCCAATATGCTCTCTACCTTCGGTATCGAGTATTACAATCGACGGTCTGTGCTTTCAGCTTGACCTTTGGTCTATAACACGCCCGCTAAAATTTTACGTTGAATACGTTTCATTTGAAATTTTTTAAACAGAAAAGACTTTATGATAAAACAATGAAAATCAAATGAGTAAAACATTTTTTAAAGTATGAATGTAGTTTCCATAAGTTCCAAGAAGGGTTTGTTTTCTCTCCTAATAAATTTCATAAGGTTTATATATGATATTAATTAAACAAGAAGAAACGTTGCAGTCGGATGCAACCGACTGCGGTTTACTCGATACCAGTAGTAAAACAGATTAAAAGAGAGCTGATTGCAATGGGTGTGGATACGGCAGGGGTTCAGGCAGCCCCAAAGATTGTTTGGTGCATATGAGGATGCCAAAAAGCTATCTTCCTTCCAAATTTGGTGACTCTAGCTCAAAGTCAGATGAATATGGTGGATGAAAGGCTGGTGGAGGTATGGTGGGGGGAGGTCATGGCATCAAAATTTTAGCTGAAGATCTGTGTTTGATGTCAATTGCTATCCTCATACCAAATTTGGTGACTCTAGCTCAAAAATAGTAAAATTTGTGGGAAGGGGGGCTGGGGTTGGTAAGGGGGGACGTGGCATCCAAACTTTTGCTGCAGATCTATTTATGATGTCAATAGCTATCCTCAAACCGAATTTGGTGACTGTAGCTCAAAGTTAGTAGAATATGGTAGAAGGGTGGCTGGGGTTGGTAAGGGGGGACGTGGCATCCAAACTTTTGCTGCAGATCTATTTATGATGTCAATAGCTATCCTCAAACCGAATTTGGTGACTGTAGCTCAAAGTTAGTAGAATATGCTAGAAGGGTCTGGGTGTTGGGGGCTGAAATGGGGGGGGGGGGGCGTGGCAACCAAAGTTTTTCTGCAGATCTGTTTATGATGTTAATTGCTATCCTCATACCAAATTTGGTGACTCTAGCTCAAAGTTAGTAGAATATGGTGGAAGGGGGGCTGGGGGCTGGTATGGGGGTTATTGCGTGCAAAATTTTGCTGCAGATCTATTTATGATATTAATTGCTATCCTCATACCAAATTTGGTGACTCTAGCTCAAAGTTAGTAGAATATAGTGAAAGGGGGGCTGGGGGCGGTATGGGTGGGGGGTGCCATCCACTTTTTTTGGGTTTCTTCATCACCTATTTTAGCACCAAATTTGGCGGCCCTAGCTCAAAAAATGTGGAAAATATAGGCGTTTTTGATTTCAAAATGCAGTGGGCTCGTGAACGGGGGGGGGGGGGGCGTGGCTCCAAAACTTTGATGCAGTTTTTTGGGGATCGTTAATAGCTATCTCCCTACCAAATTTGGTGACTCTAGCTTTAACGCTTTGGAAAATACACGCAATCCCGTTTTTAGTGAAGCATTGGGGCGGTTTGGGGCAGCTTGGGCAGTATGGATTGGCGTGGCATCCAAAGTTTTTATGAATTTGGTTGGGGATCGTCAACACCTATCTTGGCACCAAATTTGATGGCTCTAGCTTAAAAACTGTAGAAGATATGGGCATTTTTAAAGTTATGCTGCGGGGGTCTGATTGCGGAATGGGTGGGTGGGGCTCCAAAATTTTTGATTCAGTTTTTTGGGGTTGCTAGGGGGCGTGGCATCCAAAATGTTTTGGTTTCTTCATCACCAATCTTTGGTGGCTCTAGCATAAAATGTTTTTCAACTGCGTGTGGTATGGGGAACAAGGTGCCGTGGCTCCAAAACTTAGATGCAGTTTTTTTGAGGTCGCTAACAGTTATATTCCTACTTATTGTGGCGCTTCTAGCTCAAACACTTTGGAAGATACATGCATTACCGTTTTTAGTGAAGCGTTTGGGTGGTTGGGGGCTAGGGAAGTATTGATACCCGTGCCATCCAAAAATTTTTGCATTTGTTTGAATGTTGTCATCTCCTATCTTGGCATTAATTTAATTTAATTTAATTTGGTGGTTCTAGCTCAAAAACTGAAGAAGATATAGGCATTTTTGGTTTTAAACTGCGGTGAGGCTGGCGGCGGAATGAATGGGTGTGGCTTCAAAATTTTTGATTCAGTTTTTTGGGGGTTTTAAGTAACTATCTTTTCCCCAAATTTGGTAGTTTTAGCTGTAAGGGCGTGCAAAATAGCTACGCTTATCGATTTTGAGTTATCAAGTTTGTCGATTTTCCAGCCCTCTAGTTGTCGTAGAACTTATCTTGACACATTGACTTACTATACCATATATAAAGACATTTGGAAAGGAAATACACTATCAAAAGCTTTGACTATAATCATAAAACAAAGAATTTTCGTTCATTAATGCTATAGGTGAGTTCGTCTCTAAGGTGGCAGTCCTGATTTTGGCAATATATCAAAAGCAACATAGTTATTTTATAAAATAAATTGAAAACAATGCCGCCTGTGCAAAGAGTAACAAAAGGATAAGGATGCATTTCAGCTTGTTATACTCTATACCGAAGGTTTATTGTTTGTGCAATGTCCTTCCGTCTGTCACCTGTATGACGGTAGTAAGATAACTGTTAATGTCCCCCAAAAAACTGTATCAAAGTTTTGGAGCCAAGCCCCCCACCCCCGTTCCTCAGCCCCCTGCGTTTTGAAATCAAAAACGCCTATACTTTCTAAAGCGTTTGAATTAAAGCCACCAAATTTGGTGCCAAGATTGGTGATGAAGAAACCTAAAAAACTTCGATGCCCCATTGTAATCAGGTCTCTTTTTATTGGTTTTATTACTTGTATGGAGTATACCGCAGTCGGTTTCGTCCGACTACAACGTTTCTACTTGTTTTTATTTGGAACTGACGCTCAAGCTGAACTTGTTCATGTACACCCCTGGCACTAAAGAGTTTTTGTATGAAAATTTAATTATGACCGAATATTTTAATAAAATTTCGACATTTAAAAGATATCAATGATGAGCGCATATCAAAAGATAGAAATCAAATTTATTTTATATTGAGAAAAAAAAAAACTAATTAATGATATCACTAGCAATAACTATTGAGATTGCTAGAGCAATTTAAAGTCGTCGAAATGAAGCACAAAGATGCATATTTTTGGTTCTATTTATGTAGTTTACTCCTTAAGAATCGATTTGCATATAAGTAGCCTGGTATAAAAATATAAGGAGTGAAATCAAATGAACAGCTTCGTAACGTTCTTGTGAAAACTAGCAATTCAATTTCATTTGCATAAGTTGACGATAAGTTAACAATATAATAATATGTGTAAATAGTTGATTGAACTACATATCCACAGTATTACTTATTTTATTAGTGTGTCTAACATTAACTAGTTCATTGTCTTATTAAGAAATCCCTTTATAGCTCTTTGCAAGTATGTTTGGGTTGGCGTGTATTCGAACAAAACGAAAACAGAATTGCGGTGGACGATGAATGTTAAATACTCTTAGAATTGCTCAGTGCTGTTGTGGATATGTGGTTCAACAATATATTTGCTATAATTGACGACGTATAAGATGGTTATTTAAACTATTAGAATATCAGTTTGAAATAGATTATTTACAAGGAAAGGAGAACAGCAGAGTATAAAACCATTAATTGGAAAAGAATAACTTTTATAGCAGAGTACGACTTTCCAAAAACGGAAGATATTTTCATAAGATACATAAAATAAGGAAAAATAGTCATTTATTTAGATTTACATTAACACGAATGCAATAAAGTGCATGAAAACTTTAATTTGCTGTATTTAAACGCCAAACAATTAGAATTTACGAAATGTAAAAGATATTTAATACGAAACGGAAGCAGTAAATCAAATATCGTTTTATCATGTACGAGAAATTATGAATTCAGAGATTCAAGAAACTTATAACTAAATAAAAAAAAACATATACTATCCAAAGTTACTAGAGTTTGTACATGTTGTTATTAACCAATGCGACTTTTGCAAAGAAATTAAATACAATAGAACACCAGAAAAAAATGAATTCATTGTAACAGAACATAAAGATATATATGTAGTAAATATACACATTTTTTAACTATAATAGATAATTTCTCCAAATTTGCGGCAGCATACCCATTAAACGACAGGAATCATATGACTATAAAGAATAACTAGAGGAACATTTTTCGAGAATAGGTAAACCACGCCAGAGTAAATGCAGTTCAGTTCAGAATTAAAGAACTATTAAATATTGAATTACATTTGGCAAAAACAGGCATACGGGCAATGCAGATTTGGAATTTAATTCCTTGGCAGAGAAATGAAGAGCAGTTTACAAAACAGGACCAGGAAAGATTTCAGTGAATAATATTTTACAGAAACTAGTAAGATATCACAACGACAGATACAGATTGACTGACAACCAAAGATATTATATATGTAAACAAAACTACAAATTGACTTAACTTGAGGATATCTCCGGTGTTTCTAAACCGATTTGGACGAAATACTAAGAAAAGTTCTATTGTTACCCATTATTTCAATTCCCATTTTCGCATTTTCCAAATTCAAAATTTTTTTGTAATCGATTCCATGTTTATATCGAAAACCAGAGTAGTTATCGTTAAGTTGAATCAAACTTGATCTGCCTATGCTATGGAAGGAGTTCTATTCAAAATCTGAAGTCTGTGAGATCGACGCGTTCATACAGACGGACAGACGGACGGACAGACGGACATGGCCATATCGGCTCGGCTATTGATGCTGATCAAGAATTTATATACTTTATGGGGTCGGAGTGCTGCCTTCTGCCTGTTACATACTTTTGCACGAAACCATTATACACTGTTTTACCCATTTTATTGGTTCAGGGATAAAAATAAGGGAGAATATTGAAAACGCAAAAGAAACACATAGGAACGTTGCAGTCGGACGCATCCGCCTGCGGTGTACTCGATACCAGTAATAAAACCGATACGAAGAGACTAGATTGCAATGGGAAGAGGGGCTGGGGGCGGTCGGGTTTGGGTTCGCCTCAATATATTTGCTGCAGATCTTTACGGGATGTCAATTGCTATCATCCTGAAAAAGTTGGTGACACGCTCAAATTTTGCGAAAGGTATGGGAAGGGGGGCCGGGAGCGGTATGAGTGGGGATAGTATCCAAATTTGTAATGTTTTTTATAAACTATCTTTGCACCAAATTTGGTGGCTCTAGCTCAAAAACTGTGTAAGATATAGGCGATTCTGATGTTAAACAGCTGGGGGCGGAATGGGAGGGCATGGCTCCAAAATTTTTCAGGCAGTTTTTTGGGGGTTGTTAGCAATAATCTTCTCAATAACTTTGGTAGTTATAGCTGCAAGGGCGTGCGAAGTAGGTGGAGTTATCGAACTTATCGATTTGCATTGAGTATAAAATACTAAAAGTACGTTACAAGAATAGAGAAATCTATGTTGAATCAAGAAGAAGAGTTCATAAAAAACTAGTAGGGCATTGCTGGTCGCTCGCAAGCTTGCTTTCATGGGTGGGTGCCTTGCGATATTGGTGTGACCCGTTTAGCGGGTCAATGCAATTGCAGGAGCGAGATGGCGAGAGGGGACGAAGGAGTACTGTGCGGTGGTAACATTGGACATAAGAAACGCGTTCGACTCGGCCAGATGGACAAGGATCCAGGATGTGCTCGCCCGATAAGGAGTACCAGACTGCCTCCTAGGAATAATCAGTAGTTCTCTGTCGGAGAGGGTGCTCGAGTACGTACACGGACGAAGGCTTGAAGCAGCACATTGTTAAGACGAGGGTTCCACAAGGGTCGGTCCTCGGATCACTCCTATGAAACTTGATGTACGACGACGTCCTGAGTTTGAAACTTCCAGATGGGTGCAGACTAATCGGATCCGCAGACGACCTAGCGCATGTGGTAGTGGCCAAAAAAGTCGAGCAGGTTGAAGCGGCCGTTAGCGCGGCAACCGACATAATCGCGGAGTGGCTCGTGCAGGCCGGACTGGACCTAGCATACCATAAGTCGGAGGCAGTGCTCATTACGAGCAGAAAGGTATTGGAGTTCGCTTCCTTCAGAGTAGGCAATGCGCTCGTGAAGTCGAAAGAAGCCATCAGGTATCTCAAGGTCATGGTCGACAGCCGATTGAACTTTCGGGTTCACATAGGATATGTCACAGAAAAGGCGCTAAGGACACAAGCGGCACTGGCAGGCATGCTGCCGAACATTGGCGGACCGAAAGCAGGTAGGAGGCGACTGCTGTCACAAGTAGTTTCGTATATTCTACTGTATGCATTGCCTATCGGCGGTATCCACAAATGTGGGCATGAAGAAGAGGCTGGTGGCCCCATACAGGCTATCGGCGTTACCAGTCATATCTGCGTTTAGGATGGTTTCCGAAGATGCAGCTCTGGTGCTGGCTGGGATGGTGCCGGTGGACATCCTGGCGGAGGAGACGAAGCGGATCCGCATAGCATGGGAGTGTCCGCTGCAGAGGCCAAGAAGGAGGCAAGGCAGGAATCCCTGATCAGGTGGCAAAGGAGGTGGGATGCGGCCAGCGGAGATAGATGGACGCACCGCCTGATCCCAGATGTCAGCGATTGGCTTGGCCGTGGAATTGGACAGGTAGACTTCCACCTTTCACAATTCCTCTCGGGCCACGAAGGATACAGGAAGTATCTCAACCGCTTCAAACTTGAGGACAGCCCGGTGTGCCAGTGCGGCCAAGGGGAGGATGAGAACTTGCTGAAGTTCATGACGGAGTCGGAAGACAACTGGGAGAGTATGCGTCAGCTCATAAAAGGCATTCAGATTACTCTGCGACGATGTGAGAAAGAGCGACGGGAAAGGGTGTAAGCCTAAACAGACTACCGCCCCCCGCGGGAGAGTTTAGTACGTAGGCGTCGACGATGAATCGTGCATGTTGGTGGAGCGCCAGTAACTTTTGAAGATTCTCACCTCCTGGCGGAGAAAAAAAAAAAAAACACACACACAGACAGACATTTTGTTGAAAATCATCGAGAATTATAAGAAATACCTTGGAACGTCTAGATATAATAAAATTTCGATTTTCGGGGTGTTAACAATAACTTCCCTGCCCGGGAAGTTAAATATAAGGCAGCTAGAATGAAGGAAATCGAGAATTAAAAATAATCAAAACATAAAAATTTGACCCCTCACTTATTTAACGAGCTAATAAACTTAAAAAAAACATTAATACCGACAATGCTTATACTAATGACGACGACAATAATATCAAGAGCACAGACGACACAACAAAGCAACAGAAAATAGTTATTGCAATCGACATAATAGTAAATAAAATTAACTCGAAAGACATTGACAATATTTAAACGACATGGAAAAAAACTGATTGACAACGAGAACAAATATATATTACAATCACAGGTAGGGACGGAAAAGTAATAGAAACACATTTATCAAATTTTATAGAACAAATGCAAAATAAAATCAACAAAAATCTTTAAATAAACCAGCTTACATAAACACTTATTTTAATGCCACAATTAAATAAATGGAACAATTAATAAAGAATGGCAATAACAAATCAATTAAATGCAATTGGCAAATACGATGATGGCAGATAACGAAAAAGTGTATATTTCGACAGATAAAAAAAACTCAAATGATAGATGACAAAATAGTAAATTTACAGGATCATGTTGTTTCCACTAATATATAACATTTTGCATCCAAGCTACAGCAATGATTAAAAATAATATGCTTATTTTCGCAATGGAAAAACATAAGAAATTTTTAACAATCGGAACACTACATATCTTATCAAGAAAAAATTGAAATAGATCAAAAATCAACAAGAAACGTTGTAGTCGAACTCAACCGACTGCGGTATACTCGGTACAAGTAATAAAGCCAATAAAAAGATGGGGCTGTACGCTGCCTCAAAGATTCTCTGTTGGGCTTGGCTCCAAAACTTTGATGCAGTTTTTAGGGGGACATCAAAACTTATCTTTCTATCATATTTGGTGACTCTAGCTTTGGAAGACACACGTATTCCCGTTGTTAGCGAAGCGTTGGGTTGGTTTGGGGCGGTAAGGTCAGTATGGAAGGGCGTGGCATCCAAAGTTTGTTTTGCAAATTTTTGAGGTCGTCATCACCTCTCTTGCCATCAAGTTTCATGAATCTAGCTAAGAATCTGTTAACAGTTATCTTCCTACCAAATTTGGTGACTCTAGTTTTAACACTTTTGAAAATACACGCATTCCCGTTTTAAGTGAAGCATTGGGGTGGTTTGGGGCAGCTTGGGCAGTATGGATTGGCGTTGCATCCAAAGTTTTTTTGCTTTATGTTGGAGGTTGTAATCACCTATCTTGGCACTTAATTTGGTGGTTCTAGCTCAAAAACTGTAAATGATATAAGCATTTTTGTTTTTAAACTGCGAGGGGCTGGGGGTGGAATGGGTGGGTGGGGCTTCAAAATTTTTGATGTAGTTTTTTGGGGGTTGTTAGTAGGTATCTTCTCCCCGAATTTGGTAGTTCTAGCTGTAAGGGCATGCGAAATAGCTGGATCTATCGATTTTGCGTTACCGAGTTCATCGATTTGCCAGCTCCCTAGTTATCGTAGAACTCCAATTTTATCACTTTTATTTACTATGCCATAGATAAAGACATTTGCAAAGTTTGAAGTCTCTAACTTGGAGGGTGTGGAAAAAAGTTGCATTCATACAGACGGACAGACACCATGACGGACATTGCACAAACCCAATATACTCATTACCTTCGGTATCGAGTATTATTAAAAAATCGGGAACTACTTAGCATATATCTTCGTATATAATAATAGCACAGTCAAATTTTATTTCTGCTAACACATCTTGTTATAATCATAATCTTAGTCGTTGTTGATTAAACTTTTCACGTGATCCTAAACAGTTTTATAAATTTTACTCATAACGTAAATCTTCATTCTTGACATCCAATTATAAATTTAGTACGAAAGCAAAATCTGTACAGGTAGTGATCGATCAATAACCTTAGTTTTTGAATATATATATATATATAAAATATATATATATATATATATATATAAACTCAACGAGTCATATATATATATATATATATAAAATATATATATATATATATATATAAACTCAACGAGTTTATATAGTTGCAGAAATTCCTATCCTTCTCAAGTTCAAACGTCACATTGCATATTTGTCCCAAATATTATTAAATGTACGATCCTTACTGACCTTAACTCTACCCATCCCGTCTCTTGACGAAATGCCAGGTTGTATACTTAGATATATTACATAAATTATTTAAATCTTCGGTTGAAGAAATCTTTTATATTCCACCCCCAAACAAATTCTTCTAAGTCTAACGTTAAAATTTATAATAATATCATATAATTATATTATATTGCCTTATCAACTCTGTTTATTTTGGCATAGATATACCACCAATTTTATTTTTGAATTCACCTCGCTTTTTATACCCTGAACCCATAAAATGGGTAAATCAGGGTGTAATGGTTTTGTGCAAAAGTATGTAACAGTTAGAAGGAAGCATCTCCGACCCCATAAAGTATATATATTCTTGATCAGTATTAATAGCCGAGTCGATATGGCCATGTCCGTCCGTCCGTCCGTCTGTCCGTCTGTCTGTCTGTCCGTGTGTCCGTCTGTATGAACGCATAGATCTCAGAGACTACAAGAGCTAGAGACTTCAGATTTTGAATATAAGTTCTCCTATACCATGAGCAGAACAAGTTTGCTTCAAATTATCGATAACTACACTGGTTTTCGATATACACATGGAATCGATTACAAAAAATATCCAATTTGGAAAATGTAAAAATGGGGGTTGGTGTAATGGGTAACGATAGAACTTTTCTCAAAAGTTCGTCCAAATTGGTTAAGAAACACCAGAGATATCGTAAAGTTATGTCAGTTATGAGTTTTGTTTAAAGTGATCATTATTTGAAGCATACTTTTAGGACCCAAGAACTGCCACTGGGTTCAGGGTATTTTCTGGTCGGGCTGTCCCGACTAGAGCCTTCTTACTTGTTATCAATGGGTTTCAGGCCCATACGCAAACTGACGTCGTTGATACTGATTTAAGTAAGGCATTTGATTTTGTAAGTCATTCTGTGATGCTTCATTATTTAAATATTAACTGGTTTTCA
This sequence comes from Scaptomyza polygonia, assembly GCA_035044585.1. Taxonomy (NCBI): domain Eukaryota; kingdom Metazoa; phylum Arthropoda; class Insecta; order Diptera; family Drosophilidae; genus Scaptomyza; species Scaptomyza polygonia. The sequence goes on along the minus strand of JAWNNU010000849.1, from coordinate 39,591 downwards.
ATAAAATCGGAGAATTTTTGGGGCCGTACACAAAATATGTTACCCAAGGGATTTACTTAGAACATTTGCTACTTTATCTGTTAGTAAAAGATCGTCCAGCAGTTATTACTTACTCGGTTTGCTGATGATGTTAAGCTATGTTTCACCTTTAACGGTTATTCTCAGTGTAACTTTCTTCAGTCGGATTTGGGTGCATTATCGGCCTGCTGCATTATAAATTACTCAATTTAAATTCTTTAAATTATTAAGTCATATCATTTTGTATTAGTACCCCTCATTCTGCACACTACTGGCTTGCTCACTACTTGTCCGCGTGTTTAAAACTAACGATGTAGGCTTCAGTTTTGAGGCTATGATGGCCAATGATGTCATTGGCTTCATCAAGCGGTGGTCGAAAAAGTTGAATGATCCCTATACGACCTAAACTCCTTATTTTTCCTTTGTAAATCTTGTGTGTGGTCCCCGCAATAAGGGGCTCACCAGGATTGAATTTAATCTGTTCTGAAGAAATTCTTTCTGTTTTCCCTTAGAAGTTTTCACTGGGTTCCTGGGGTCCTGATGATGAAATCGATTCATCAGCTCTTTTGAGTTGAGTTAAATAAACTGTCCCAAATTAATCTTCGCGTAACTTTGCCTTGATCGTTGCTTCAGCAACTATTCAAATTATGAACCATTTCGGGTCATATGCTCTGACTATAACAAGCTTTACTCTCTTGTCTTCTTAAAGCCCTTTTTCCGTACGAAAAATATCGATCGTTTTGTCCTGATCTAATCGTAGCCACTAGTTTCTAATCTACCGCTGGTCTGACTGGGTTTTTCTTTTTTTTTCCCCAATCCACGCGACATATGTTGGACCACTTATTTTCTTTTCCAATTTTCCAGAACTTTAACGTAATTTTCTTAATTTTGAAACTTAATTTACGTTGAGATCTTAATACAATTGTGAATTTTAATTTTAAATTAATTATTTAAACTAGAATATAATGTGAATTAATTTTGATTTTATATCAGCTGCTTTTAGTTGACAGCAAACAAATAAATAAATAAACAATAATGTTGAAGTCTTATGTTACCTATCCAGTTTATGCCACGAGCACTTGATATGGGAAATAGAAATAACTTCGTAAACGCGTTCATAAAACGCACCTGAAGATTTCGAACATAAAACACGTTTAAGCCGCGCTCAGGTCAAGTTGGTTTCAAAATATTGAGAATTCTTCCGGATTATAATAATCACATCGTATCGATAACAAAAAAATTGTATATGGAAAAGTTCCGGAACTTGCCTGGAAAACTTAAACATAACATTGATTGATAAAAGTCTTCAAAACATTCCATTGAAATCGGAAGAGAAACACCGAAATCATCTAGATTAAAATTAACAAGTAAAAACGTTGCAGTCGGACGCAACCGACTGCGGTATACTCGATACTAGTAATAAAAAATATTAAAAGAGACCTGATTGCAATGAGGTGCGGATACGGCAGGGGTGTATGCTGCCTCAAAGACTGTCTGGTGCAGATGGGGATGCCAAAAAGCTATCTTCCTTCCAAATTTGGTGACTCTAGCTAAAAGTTTGTTAAAGGTGTGGAAAAGAGGGCTGTGGGTGGTATGAGGGCCTAACACCAAAGTTTTGCTCCAGATCGATTTGTAATGTCAATTGCTATCCTCCAACCAAATTTGGTGACTTTAGCTTAAAGTTAGTAGAATATGGTGGAAGGGGGGCTGGGGGCGGTATGGGTGGAGGCTGGCATCCAAATGTTTTGGGTCTCTTCATCAACAATCTTGTTACCAAATTTGGTGGCTATAGCTCAATAAATGTGGAAAATATGGGCGTTTTTGATTTCAAAATGCATCGGGCTGGGGAACGGGGAGGCGTGGCTACAAAACTTTGATGCAGTTTTTTGGGGGTCATAAACAGTTATCTTCCTACCAAATTTGGTGACTCTAGCCTAAACACTTTTGAAGATGCAAGCATTCCCGTTTTTAACGAAGGGTTGGGGCGGTTTGGGGGCGGCTAGAGCAGAATGGATGGGCGTGGCATCCAAAGTTTTTATGAATTTGGTCGAAGGTCGTCAACACCTTTCTTGGCACCAAATTTGGTAGGTCTAGCTCAAAAACTGTAGAAGATATAGGCAATCTGCGGGGGGCTGTGGGACTTTATTAAGTGCGGCCGCATAAAGGTTAGTTTCTCCCATAATTTAAAATTCAGAGTGACCAAAATTGGTAGCAAAATAATTGATAACGTCTTCTTAAAATCCTTAAGAGTTTGGTAGGAAGATAACTGGTTGTACCACTCGAAACCTGCTTCCAAAAATTATATTTGAAGGAGGTTCTTATATCTTTCACAGTTTTGAGGCTGGTGGAAAGATAGCTGGTGCCGAAATTATAATATTCGCATAAAATATTTTTGTATATTTGAGAGCTTTTTAGCTGGCATAAAATAAAAGCTGATATCTAGTTCAAGTGCAGCAACACCAAACGATGAGTAAACACCTTCGTATACGACGGATGGTTTGGGCACTAACGCAGATCAATGGGTTTACCTTATGTTCAAGTCAAATTATTATATTCAATTTGAACTTACCTGCATAAAACCCTCGGGACAGCCAGGAAGCTCACCAGTTGGACTAAGATTTGTGTCATAGCCATCCACATCTGTATCGATCATGCCCTCATCAAAGCGTCCCACCGAAAAGCCATCAAAAATTATCTTCAACGGAATAAAGAAATATAAATACATAATACACTTGCTGTTTATTGGTTAAGAGCCGATAGATTCATCGATTTAGAAACATCATGTTAAAATGCCTAAAGAAATGTCTCTAACAATTTTATTTTTATTGTATAATAGAGAAGATTTAAATTAGCTCAATGAAGAAAGAACAGATCAAGTCAAAACCGACTTTCTCTTTTATGTGTCGGTTGCGGTATTAACTTGCTTGCGTCAAACTGCGTTTTTTAAAAATGTATATTATACTAGAGCTTCATCACTAAGCAGAAATTATAATTATTATTATATATTATTAGTATTATTATTATATTATCTTCTGCTTAGTGGTTTAAGAGACCTGATTGCAAAGGGGTACGGAATTGGCAGGGGCGAACACTTTTCTGAGCAGTTGTTTGATAGTCAAATTAAGATGATGATGCCAAAAAGCTATCTTCCTTCCAAATTTTGTGACTCTAGCTCAAGCACTATGGAAGATACACGCATTAAGGTTTTAAGCGAAGCGTTGGGGCGGTTGGGGGCGGCTAGTGCTGTATGGATGGGCGAGGCAACCAAAATATTTGATGCATTTTTTTGGGGGTTGTTAATAGGCAAGGAGATAACTGTTAATGATCCCCAAAAAACTGCATCAAAGTTTAGCAGCGTTTAACAACTTGCATGTATCTTTCAAATAGCTAGTGTCTAAGTTTAAAAATTGCAAATTCTCTGAAGCGAAAAGAGACATCGGATCGTAATTTGCTCAGAGCTCTACCTGTCCAACCTACCAAATCTGTTCTGGTCACCAGTATAAAATCTTCAATGAGTACTATAGCATGCCTATTGATGTTATTTAACTCTTCTGCGCGAAACCATAATATAAACACACCCAATAATGGTTATAATCCCAATCCTATTAACGAACCTTCCTTATGAACAGCATGCGTGCCTATTAAATCAACTGTAGGTACACCTGGTTTGGTATAAGAATCAGAAGTGCACCGCCAGTTATCCATCCTGTAACCTCAAATTCGGCGGCAAAAAACTAACAAAAGTAGTTAGCTTGGCCTATTAAAATGTTCGAAGCCTTAACACTAAACTTTCTAAACTATATGTTAACAGCTTGTCCTTTGATTCACAGATAGTTGCACTCACAGAAACCTGGTTAAAGCCTGATATATCTGATTATTCCGTTTTGCCTAATATGTATAACTTGTACAGATGCGATCGCACCTCACGCAAGGGGGGCGGGGTTCTCATTGCCGTTGATTCTTGTTTTTCCTCTGAACAGATTTACTCTCATGATGATCCAGATATTGAGTTCATATGTGTAAAAATATTATTTAGAGGTCGCCCACTATATATTACTTGCTCTTATATCCCTCCAAATTCTGATAATAACATTTACATATCACATCTGGATGCCCTGCAGCTTGTGTCGTCGTTGTCGACGGATATGGATCAACTTATAGTGGTTGGTGATTTCAATTTGCCACATGTTGTATGGTCGTTGAATGACACATCTTCAGCGCAATTACCGGCCACTTCTGATGATTTTATCGATGGCCTTTTAGAGTTAGGCCTATCACAAGTTAACGGGGTGCGTAACAGTTGTGATAAAATGTTAGATTTGATATTTGTTTCTGATTCTGATTGTTGTAACGTTAGTAGAGTACACCCTTTAGTGCTTCCCGAAGATAACTACCATCCAACTTTAGAACTTTCCTTTGAAATTATTAACCTTAGACCAGCATCTAACAATTCTTTAAAGACACGTTGCTTTCGTAAAACTGAGTTTACTAAATTGAATGATTTGCTTCAACATACTAATTGGTCTCAACTGTATTCTTGTAGTGATATAGAAACTGCCATTGCCATTTTTTACAGGATTTTGAATTCGCACTTGGATAATTGTGTTCCCCTCACTGTTCCATCAAGTGAAAATAAACCAGCTTGGTTTACGAGGGAACTCTCAAAATTAAAAAACGTGAAAACGAGATCCTATAAAAAATTTAAAAAATCTGGAAATACTATAGATTTATCCTCGTATATAATTGCAAAGTCTAATTTTATTTCTGTAAACACTTTTTGTTATAACAATTATCTCAATCGTTGCAGATCTAACTTTTCCCGCGATCCGAAACAGTTTTATAAATTTGTAAACTCTAAACGTAAATCTTCATGCTTGCCATCCTCGGTTTACCTTGATAATACAGAAGCAAGCTCCGATCAAGCAGTGGCTGATCTATTTGCGGAGTATTTTCAATCAGTATACTCATCGAGCTTGTATAGTCGCAATAATTCCTATCCTTTTCAAGTGCAAACCTCAAATTGTATATATGTCCCAGTTATAACTGAGTGTACGCTGCTAAGTGACCTTAACTCTATCAAACCAGGCTTCTTGCCTGGTCCTGATGGAGTGCCAGGTTGTATACTTAGATACTGTGCGGATTCACTTTGTAAACCTTTACATAAATTATTTAACTTATCGGTTGACTCAGCTGTGTTTCCTGGTATATGGAAGGAATTTTTTATTATTCCACTTCATAAAAATTCTTCGAAGTGCAACGTTAAAAATTATAGGGGTATATCAAAGTTGTCTGCCATTCCGAAAGTCTTTGAAAAAATTATATGCTCTCAATTGCAGCACTTATGTAGTTCAATTTTATCCCCTTATCAACACGGTTTTGTTAGGCGAAGATCTACTACCACCAACCTTCATGAGTTTACCTCAAACTGACGTCGTTTACACAGATTTTAGTAAGGCATTTGATTCTGTTAGTCATTCTTTGTTGCTTCAAAAATTAAATATTATTGGATTTCCAGCAAAACTCCTGTCGTGGCTTTCTGAGTACTTGTGTGGGCGAATTCAAAAAGTAGTTTTTAAATCTTCTGTATCCAAATCTATTTTTGTTACCTTTGGTGTCCCTTTTTAACCCTCAGCCACGATATTTGTTCGAGCAACTATTTAATTCATGAACCATTTCGTGTATTTTGTTCTGACTATAACAATATTTATTCTCTTGTCTCTCTAGAGACCTCGACTCCAGTACTAAAGCGATCTATCCTTTTTGCCTTATCTAATCGTAACCACTAATCACTAACCCACCACTGGTCTGATTGGGTTTTTCTGGGTTTTTTCCAGACCACGCAACAAATTTTTGGCCACTAATGTTATTGTTGAATTTCCCAGAGCTTTAACGTTAACTTTATAATTTCTTCAACCTTAATTTACTTTCAGATCTACATATAATTTTAAACTTTATCTTAAACTTAATTATTTTTATTATAATTATTTTAAATTAATTTTATTTTCATGTCAGCTGCTCATAGCTGACAATAAATAAATAAATAAATAAATAAATAATAAATTGCCTCCATAAAAGCGCCTTTAGTTTACGAAATATTTTGAAAATAAAAATAAATGAGTGTGAGTAGAAAATACTTTTATAATAGGGGTTTTCACACGCAACGTTGTTATTCGTTATTCGTTATTCGTTAAATTTGTTAAAGGTTGCCAACTGTGAAGACTCGTTTTTTACGTCAGCTGTTAATCGTTAAAATACCTACTTTCAATCAATTATTTGCAACACAACTGACAAAACACAAAGCAAAAAACAGCTGATTAGTGTTTTACCGAATAACAAGTAATTTGTCGGGGTTGTCAGCTCGTTAAAGTGTTATTCGTTAAGCCGGCATTTTGTTAAATTTACAAAAACAAAATACATGTGGAACTTTAACGAATAACGAATAACGAATAACAACGTTGCGTGTGAAAACCCCTATTATTTATATTTGTATGAAACTTATCGGGAGAGAAACCAAACCCTTCTAGGAACTTATGGAAACTACATTCAATCTTCAACCTGCATTGATATGGACCGTCGATTTTTTAATTATAGTCTCATCTGAATATGCTTTCTTTCGAACATTCAATACACTACTAATAATTTTCTTAATTTTAGACCCAAAGATTTTAAAAATAATTTGTTCTCGAGTGTTAGTAGTTTTTTCGTCGACCTGTCTCCTTCTGTCGTATAACTCAAAGTTTTTATTATTATAAATAATCATCGTCGTCGCCTCAAATGTAGGCGAAGTGTCACACTCTCTTTTCTTAAATTTACCAAGTTTCCGTTTTGGTCAACGATCCGAATTATTAACGACTGTATATCTCTCGTGTTAACTGGCAAATAAATAAGATCATTTGGTATCCCACTTAATTTATAGCCTGTAAGAACGTTGAGTGCAACTTCATGCAGAGCATGACTTGAAATCTCATTTACATATGAACCGCAAACAATATAACATTCTAAACGAAATGTATTTTCTTTTGAAATGTCAACAGGTTGATCTGATATATGCGTTGCATTTGGCTGTAGTTCTTTTTTATCCAAATAGTTGGCCAATAGTACGCTCTTTATTAAAATACATTGGATTTTCTTTAGATGAAATCACTACTTGAAGGGTATTATTATTGCTCTCGATTAGAGGATGCTTTAATTTATGTCACTAAGCTCATATGATCCCACAGGTTCCTCGAAAATGTGCTCTTCAATACGAAATAAATTATTATCATGGTCCAAATTTGGAATAGAGTTGTACAATGGAAATCAATTAGTGCACACTGTTAACTTCCATTTAACTCCATGGGCGGATGATAATTTGCCATTAAAATCGAGTTGTTACCCGTTAACGTTAGTGTTGTTGCCACTCCGAAAGATTATTAGATTAAATTTCAATAAAATCAGCGAATCCCCTTCTATATCGTCCATTTTCGAGCGGGTCATCTTTACTTATTAATAAAAATCCACATATTTCTCTTCAACAAAAATGACAAATTTTCCTAAATGACTCCAGTGTTATGTTTACGCTCACATGGTCCTGGTACACATGTTTCATATTAACTTCGTTATGTATATTATAACCATCATTTGTTTTAACCATTGTGAAGTAGGCCCGGCGGGAGCCTCCTACACAGATAGACTTAAGATTAGAAACACTTATGAAATGAAATTATAAAGAATTACTACCTAATACTAAATACGTACCATGAACTACGTACGAAACTTTGTTACTTACATACTTATCATTTAGTCATTACTTACATACTTATTATTTAATCATTACTTATTGTTTAATCATTATAAATACTGTTTACCTATCATTGGGTATCACTATATAAGTCACGAGAATTATAATGAAATGAATAGATATAGAGCTGTTGGCAAAATATGTATAAGCTAGTAATATAAACTCGAACGGAGGAGAAGAACAAACGCAAGTACAGCAGTACGTCACAGCACAAGAGAGCCGGGCAGCGAAGCCGGTGACAAAAGAGCGACGATCGGCCGCACGCTCGCGGCACGCGACCAAATTGTCGCGAGCGAGAGCACAAGAAGCGCGCTGACCTGGAGTGCGAGACCGGCATGGCAGTGGGTAATGGAGTTCACAGCCGAACAGACGCGGCCGCGGGTTAGAAAAATCACGCCGGAGGAGGTACGAGAAATAATAGAAGTCGACGTATAAGAAGAACGAGAAAGTTTAAATATAGATATAAACGGAAAGTATGATTTAACAGAAAGACATGCGCGTTTTGCTTGGGAGTTACTAATACTGGGCAGAGGGTTAAATGCGCCAAAGAAATCGGTGGTCGGCATTTAACAAAGTGGCGGCGCGATTTGCGCGACTGGAGGCGACAGTACAAAGGTTGACCTTGTACGACCCCTAACCGCTGAGGCGCTCGTTTGCTGTGCTTGTCTTAAGACGCCCGGGTCGAACATCACAACGCTTACCTCCATTTCGCGAGCGTCCCTTGATGTTAAATATAAATATCTTGTGACGTGGGCCGTGGACAGACTGAGATCTGTACCCCGGCAAAATAACTACTTTACAAGTGGCGCCCGAGCAGGGACCCAAGCGAAAGAGGAGTAATATAATTTGGAAGTAAAAACCCCAAACATATTACTAACGAGTATAAATTGTGATAGTCGGACATACCCGGTCATACCCCGTAGATCGCGCGCGCGTTCAAAAAAAAAAAAACTGAAAGTAACGGCGAGGGCAATAAAAGGTGCCAGATGGTCAGTTGGCGCTAGAAAAATTTGTCAAACGTACAGTCGTCGCGAAAAAAAAAAATTATTTGGTATGTGTTAAGCAGCAAATCGGTCGAAGCTTAGAGTGCACGTGCAGCGAAGTTGACGGTGAAAAAAGACGCACCAACTAAGCGAACGGGAATAGCGAAAAGACAGACGTGAGCGTTCGGCTAGAAAACGGCTAAAATCGCGGGAAACAGTGTCGGTCGTGAAAAGTTATCACAGCGGGGCAGCGCGAACGCTGACTGTGAAAGTGCAGCACACGCCTACGCCTGAAGGTTGAAGTTGGTATTGGGCGTGGTGGCTGATAGTTGTACAGTGGGTCGAGAGTTGAAAACTTTAAAAAAAATTTTTTTTTTTTAAACAAAGTTAACTTAACTCTAAATTAAATAAAATTTAAATAGATTAAATAAAATTTAAATAAATTAAATAAAATTTAAATAAATTAAAAAAAAAATTTTTAAATATATTAAATAAAATTTAAATAAATTAAATAAAATTTAAATAAATTAAATAAATTAAATAAAATTTAAATAAATTAAATAAAATTTAAATAAGAAACATTTTTTCACGAGCAACGACCATGGAGTACAACAAAAGCGTAGAAGAAGAAGGATGCGACAACCCGTGCGTGAGTCTAGGATGGGTATACCACTGCCGGAAGGAGGATCTGGAACGAATCGCTCAGGAGCTAAACATAGAAAGCGCCGGCAAGGTAGAAGATTTACGGAAACGGGTATGTGATTTGATAAAATTGGGGGTCCATAGTTCGTCAACCTGGAACCGGTTTGGCGAATTGGAGCGGAAGTTCGCCAAGAGCCGAGGATCACCCGTCCCGCCCACTGTCATTAGTGAAGGGGCGCGACCCAGACAAAAATCGGAATCCGATTTGTTGGCGTTATCAGGGTCATCAGGAGAATTGCCACCATCACCCAGCCACGTGCGGTTTGCACCGGCCGTTGGCGGATACATAGCTGGATTGACCCCGAACGTACATGTAGTGCCGCCCGTAGGGCCGCCCATGACTAGTACCCAGGTGGGACAGGCGGATTACAGGCCAATGTACGAGCTCGCTAACAGTCACCGGCATTACATGGTCGTCCCTGATCAGGTTAGGAAATGGGGTGTTAAGTTTGACGGTTACTCTGACCCACTGGCGTTCATAGAAACATTAGAAGAACGCGCCCAAACGTACGATATAGATCTGAATCGCATACCGAGAGCGATGAGCGAGGCTTTGACAGGCATGGCAGGTAGTTGGTTTTCAACGAGCGGATTAAGGGACGTGACGTGGGGAACGTTCAAAAGAGAGTTTTTAGGATTCTTTCTGCCTCCCCAATACTTTGACACGTTAGAGGACGAAATCAGGGCCCGCCGACAACGCGTAGGGGAAGGGTATAAAGAATATTTAGTCAACCTGAAGAGATTAATGCGGCACGCCAGTTATACTCCTGAGCAGGAGCTGAAAAGAGTGTATGAGAATCTTTCTCGGGAGTACCGCCTTTACATTCGACGTAGTGACTTTACAGACTTGTCTCAGCTAACACAGATAGCCTCAGAGTTTGAAAGCATCCCGGGTCAGGTCCAGGGGGAGACGGGGTACAACCAGACAAGGGTTCTTGGGTATCAGGGTAGGTCCGGTGGCATGGACACACCCGCCAAACCGCCTAATCCGTTTTGCAGCCCGCCAGCACAGGTACCCTTAGCGCGAAATGAGATTGGTAGTCATCCCGTCACCAGGCGCGATGAAATTTCGAACAACATGTTGGGGAATGAACAGGTTAGGTCGGCAGTCGTGAGTCGCGTGTGCTACAGCTGCTCACAAGGGGGACACTTTGCCAGAGAATGCCCAAATCCTAAGGTGGTATTCTGTAGACAGTGTGGTGCTCAAGGCGTGAGCGATTTGGCATGTTGCGGTAGGAGAGCGGGAAACGGGCAGCCGCGTCATCCGGATCGGGATCGGATGGGCGCCGGCGCGAGTCAGTCCCGGAATTAGAATGTCCTCTCAGAGTTGAGAACAGTCGCATAGTCGCCATGGTGAAGGTCGGGGACCGAGTGGAGAAGGCGACAGTTGACACAGGGGCATCACGAAGCTTCGTGAGCCAAAGTTTTTTTTGAGGAGATAAAGGCAAAGGGGAAAGTATTCGCAGCGACCGCGAATACTCACTTAGCAGATGGATCAAAGGTAGCGATTAGTAAATTGTTGAGAGTCAATGTCAAGTTGATCAGCAGAGAAGTGCCGATGGACATGCTCGTAATGCCATCCATGTTAGACAGTCTTATCCTGGGGATGGATTTTCTATGCAAGATGGGGACGACCATGCAGTGCGGTGAGGCGATGCTGATACTGAAGTGCGCCGATGCGCCAGCCAAGGCGATCGAAACGGCCGAGTTAGGGCCAGGAGGGGAAAATGAGCAAGAGAGACGCGGCACCCGAGGCAAGAAGCGAGAGACTGTCCTGGGGACGCATCGCAGCAAGGATACCACGCTAGCCAAGCAAGGGGCCGGCCGAGACGCAGTTACAATCGTCAAGGAGCCATCGCTAGGCCAGGTGGAAAGTGCAGGAGCCGAGGCGCCGCAAGGAGGAGACCCCAAAGCAGGATCATCATCGGAAGATGACGCTGCGCAGGAATCAGTGTGGCCAGCGGACTTGGAACCAGCCACGCAGGAGTTTTTAAGGACAGAGTTGCAGCTCTTCGAGGGATTGAAGGGCGTATCCAACGTAGCCGAGCATCGGATCATCATGAGGGATGACAAGCCGGTCAAGCAGAGGTACTACCCCAAAAATCCGGCGATGCAACGTGTGATCGACCAACAGGTGAACGAACTGATAGAGGCGGGGGCAATCGAGCCGTCACGCAGCCCACACAGCGCGCCCATAGTGCTCGTCCGTAAGAAGACGAACGAGTGGAGGATGTGCGTGGACTATAGGCAGCTCAACGCACACTCTATACCGGATGCATACCCCGTGCCCAGGATAAATCATATACTGGAAAAGTTGAGGCACGCACGTTACATTTCGACTCTGGACTTGAAGCACGGGTACTGGCAAATCCCAATGGCGGCAAGCAGCAGGGAGTACACTGCGTTCACAGTACCCGGTCGAGGACTATTTCAATGGCGGGTCATGCCATTTGGGTTGCATTCGGCCGGTGCGACTTTTCAGAGAGCATTGGATACGGTAATAGGCCCAGAGATGGAGCCCCATGCGTTCGCCTACTTAGACGACATCATAGTGATAAGCGCAACGAAAGAGCAACACATAGAAAACTTGAGAGAAGTATTCCGACGGCTGAGAGAGGCCAACCTTAAACTTAACCAAAAAAAATGTTCGTTTTTTCAGAAGAAGCTAGTATACCTAGGGCATCTGGTGAGCGAGAAAGGAATCCAGACGGACCCCTCAAAGGTGGAAGCCATGAAAAATCTTAAGGCACCCACAAACCTGAAAGAGCTTAGACGATGCCTAGGGATGGCGTCGTGGTACCGCCGATTCGTGCCCAATTTCACAACAGTGGTACAACCGATGACAGAGCTGTTGAAGAAAACCCTGAAGTGGTCGTGGAAGGAGGAGCAACAAGCCGCATTAGACAGCCTCAAAAGGTGTCTAACGTCCGCTCCTGTCCTGGCTTGTCCGGAGTTCGGAGAAAAGTTCACGTTGCAGACGGACGCGAGCGACTACGGCCTCGGAGCAGTACTCACGCAAACCATTGATGAGCAGGAGCAGGTCATAGCTTACGCCAGCCGGAAGCTGTCAAAGGCCGAGTCGAACTATTCGGCTACAGAAAAGGAGTGCTTGGCGATCGTGTGGGCGATCAGGAAACTCAAATGCTACCTGGAAGGATACCGATTTGAGGTGGTCACAGACCACATGGCATTAAAATGGTTGGATTCAATTGAGAGCCCCACAGGAAGGATAGCGCGCTGGGCTTTAGAGCTACAGCAATACCAGTTTGACGTAAAATACAGGAAAGGCAAGCTCAACGTGGTGGCAGACGCTTTGTCACGAGACCCGTTAGAGCAGCTCCAGCAAGCCGTTGTTCAACAATCCCCCGGAGGATGGATTCCAAAGATGCTGGAAAAGATAGCCAAGGAACCATCTAAGTACACAGACTACGTGGAAGAAAAATGACAGTTGTACAGACACCTGGGCCACCGCGCGGATGACGAGGACTACATCCCGTGGAAGCTATGCGTCAGCGAAGAACAAAGAAGGCGAGTGTTATTGGAATGCCACGACGCGCCGACGGCCGGGCATCAGGGAGTCCGCAAGACGATTATGAGGCTGTCCCAACGATACTACTGGCCTGGGATGTTCAGAGATGCAGCCAGGTATGTCAAACGTTGCGAAAAATGCCAACTGTTCAAGACCGAACAAAAGAAGCCAGCCGGACACATGCTAACCCGCCAGGTGGCGGAGCCAATGGCAATTTTGTGCGCAGATTTCGTGGGCCCCTTACCGCGATCAAAACAAGGTAACACGATGTTATTGGTATTTCACGACGCATTCACAAAGTGGGTGGAATTGGTTCCCCTGAGACGAGCAACAGCGGCCACGTTGCAAAAGGCTTTTCGCGAACGGATCTTATGCCGGTTCGGAGTGCCAAAGAGGTTTGTTTGTGACAACGGAGTGCAGTTCACAAGTCGGATTTTCAAAGCGTATTTGAACTCTCTTGGCGTAGAGATGGAACACACCGCCCCATACTGCCCTCAGGAAAACCCGACCGAGAGAACCAACAGGACGGTAAAGACGATGATCGCGCAATATATTTCCGGAAATCAAAGTTCTTGGGATCAGTTGATACCCGAAATATCGTTAGCCGTCAACTCGAGCATCGCGGACTCAACAGGATTCTCCCCAGCATTCCTGATGCAAGGAGGGGAACCTCGCTTGCCAGCAACGTTGTACGAGGAGAAAACGCCAGGTACAGGAAGCACACCGCAAACGCCGGAACAAAGGGCAAATAGGCTAAAGGAGGTGTTCGACATAGCGCGAAGCAACCAGCAGCGAGCTTCAACGGATCAAGGGAGAAATTACAACCTGCGACGAAGGGAATGGAGACCGACGATCAACGAGCTTGTCTTGTTGAGGACGCACCAACTCTCGAAGGCCAGCGACGGATTCGCAGCCAAATTAGCACCGAAGTACGAGGGGCCATACAGGGTGAAGAGATTCGTCTCACCAAACGTAGTGTGTTTGGCAAAAGACGGGGATCGAAAAAGCAGAACCGCAAGTGTAGCACAGCTAAAACCCTTCCAGCAAGACGGAGAAGAAGCCGAAACGAGCCGAGGAGGAGTATAACAAAAACAAAAAAACAACCCCAACAAAACTCTTATACTAACCCACACCGTTTCAAAACATACAACTAAAATTTTAATAATGATTCCGCAATAACCCACGATTATGTTTCTCCCAACAGAAATGAGCAAGGAAACAGTTCTAAAACTAGAGGAAGGCACGCACCGTCGAACGAAGTTGACGAAGGTGGAAGAGGCGTGGGGTGCAAACGGTCCAGCCGTGACGAGGTATGTGCACGAAGAAGAAGTGACAGACACGCTGGAAGGCTTCCACGTGCTGCAAAGGGTGGTGACAACCACGATCTTCATGCGAGCTCGGGAGGAAGGGAGCCCCGACGACACGGCCGTACCAGAAACGGAGAGCAACGAAGAGAGCGAAGAAGAAGGTGTGCTGGGATGGGAAGACGGGCTAGAGGAAATAGAGGAGATAGCGAAGGAGATGCCGCGACAGTCGAACGTTCGCAGAGTTTGGGCCCCAGGACTATGGTCGGAGGCAACGGACTACGACGACGACGAACCGTCGACTAGCGCCGCAGCCGAGCGACGCCAAACGCCCCTCACCATGAGACCGGAGGAGAACCATACCCCGGCCAATCCCGACGAGGACACAGGAGCATCACCCGAGGTCCCAAGGAATTGGACGTGTCACCCAGACACAAGCATTGTGACCAAGAGAGCCATCGACGAGATAAAACGGGAAATGCGATCACGTAGCAGACGAAATACGAGAGACCGGCTTAGGGTGACGGTAGGAGAAGTAGTTTACTCTGTGACCATACACCCGGACGGGAGGGTCACAGTCACGAAGAAAGGGGGGGGTTTGAAGTAGGCCCGGCGGGAGCCTCCTACACAGATAGACTTAAGATTAGAAACACTTATGAAATGAAATTATAAAGAATTACTATCTAATACTAAATACGTACCATGAACTACGTACGAAACTTTGTTACTTACATACTTATCATTTAGTCATTACTTACATACTTATTATTTAATCATTACTTATTGTTTAATCATTATAAATACTGTTTACCTATCATTGGGTATCACTATATAAGTCACGAGAATTATAATGAAATGAATAGATATAGAGCTGTTGGCAAAATATGTATAAGCTAGTAATATAAACTCGAACGGAGGAGAAGAACAAACGCAAGTACAGCAGTACGTCACAGCACAAGAGAGCCGGGCAGCGAAGCCGGTGACAAAAGAGCGACGATCGGCCGCACGCTCGCGGCACGCGACCAAATTGTCGCGAGCGAGAGCACAAGAAGCGCGCTGACCTGGAGTGCGAGACCGGCATGGCAGTGGGTAATGGAGTTCACAGCCGAACTGACGCGGCCGCGGGTTAGAAAAATCACGCCGGAGGAGGTACGAGAAATAATAGAAGTCGACGTATAAGAAGAACGAGAAAGTTTAAATATAGATATAAACGGAAAGTATGATTTAACAGAAAGACATGCGCGTTTTGCTTGGGAGTTACTAATACTGGGCAGAGGGTTAAATGCGCCAAAGAAATCGGTGGTCGGCATTTAACAAAGTGGCGGCGCGATTTGCGCGACTGGAGGCGACAGTACAAAGGTTGACCTTGTACGACCCCTAACCGCTGAGGCGCTCGTTTGCTGTGCTTGTCTTAAGACGCCCGGGTTGAACATCACAACGCTTACCGCCATTTCGCGAGCGTCCCTTGATGTTAAATATAAATATCTTGTGACGTGGGCCGTGGACAGACTGAGATCTGTACCCCGGCAAAATAACTACTTTACACCATGTAGGTTTTTATTGGCGTAAAGCGTACAATTCATTACTAGAATGCGATTGTAGTTTATCATGTTTTAGCAGTATAATTTGCGTTTTCATTGTGTTATTGTCTACGACTCTTCTAGAATCTGGTTTTGCTGACAACAACTACTAATGTCCTGTACAGAGAGCACAGAACACAGACGTTGAATTTGTCACAATTAGTCGGGGATGTGACCAACCCTTGAAGCTGTGAGCTACTCGACCGCCCCTTCATCCTATCTAAACATAATAATTAGATTTGCATTGTCACGCACAAGACGTTTTGGGATGCGTGTATACGTTTGACACAAATAGAACGCATCTATATTTTTATGTCTGCCCATACTGGAGTATGCCCGAATGTTATCCTGTTTTTCACATGCTACGTCATCGAAAATCATTATAGAGTTCTTTTTGGCATTGTTAGGTGCTACAACATTTTCATTTTCAGAAAATGTGAAATAACCCATTTTTAAGTATTCATATTTTGGCAGATATAACGACTTTGAGTATAAGTAAGTATTCTCAAACTTTAATCCGTTGGGACTTTCAATCAAACTAATCATAACATTGGTTTTTCCGCAATAAGAAGGTCCGACAATGAGAGCTCTTATTGAGTTGGGTAACAAGTCTAAGTTGTTTGATACCTTTTTACCATTTTTGTAATCGATACTTTTAATTTTAACATCAGATTTTTGTTTTATTAAACGCATATTAACGATACTTATTTGAATATATCGTTACTTACTAAAATCTCATTGAAGAATAAACAACAAATTAAATGGTGCTGCGCTTTTATAAAAGAACCAGTAACAAACCACCACTCTATCTAGGTAGAGGTATTGTAAATAAAATAATAAACTCCTTACCACATTCCAGGCTATCAGTTTTGTGGTCCTGGTACAAACTTAAAGCTCTTTTAGAACGTGGTGCCAAAGGAATAAATCCCCTGGATGCCGCTTGTAGAGAACACGATAAAGCCTATTCTAAACACAAAAATTTTAATACTTGCTGAAAGATCGTGGGAGCGTGTTAGAGCCTACGATAGTACTCTCGGAGAAAAATCCTCTGCATATTTCCTAGCCAACGCAATGGAAGCAAAGAAAAAGTTTGGAATGGGTCTTTCACAAAAGCAAAAGAAACGAAACCCATTTAAAAATAAAAAATTTTCGTTCGAGTCGCAACCAAAGTGTTAAAGAAAGAAAAACCATTTGACATTTAATCTGCAATTAAAGTAGCACTAAAAGCTATATCTAAAACCATTGGAAATAATAAAAATACAGTTATTATTCCTCGAGTATTCAACGTTCCTAAAATTGGATGTTTCTTACCACTAGTACCAATTTTAGCAGCACTCAGTGCATTGCATCTGGAGCAGCAGCTATTGCTTAAAGCATTAATAGTGCTAAGAATGCTAAAAAAGAGTAAGAAGAGAATAAAAATTGAAGCTTTTGCCTTAGGTAACGGACTCTACTTAAAACCGTATCAAAAAGGTTTTGGTTTAACATCATTCACTTTTTATGAACGAGCTGCCCAACAAACCACTTTCGAACATTGATATTATAAACTTCGCGCGCAAGCATATCCAACTTTTGAGAGGGGTTTATAAGAGAAGCTACTTACCGAAACATGTAAGAAAAAGAGAATGTGGTATTGTTAATTTCTCGTCAACGGAACGCATTAGGTACCTTACCATAAGGCGGATGAGGAATGCAGATATTTTGATAGTTTTGGAAATTTAGTACCACTTTTAGAACTTATAAGATATTTCATAGACTAAATAATGTTAACCAGACGAGTTAACAGAACTGGTGCTGTTACACCCCCTTTGGAAATGGGCGCAATATGCTTGCAAATGAAGTAGCGAGTAAAAAAGTCGGGTTCTCCTCGGTTTTTTTGTTTTGATTAGTGCTTCTTTGTTTACAATACAAAAAGCCGCCATGATTTACTTGCTTTGTTCGTGCTTTGCACTGCTGTCCTATTGCTGGGTGCCAATATTGCATAATTAACTTATTCCTTGTCTTCGCCTGCCTGCTTATCGCTTTAAACGCGTGCCGTAGAGCAGCTAAGCACTAGTGCTCATATATATTTGTATATATACGTGAAATTGTGCGTTTGATCTGTTTTCTGCAGATTTGGGCGACTTGGGCCTTGAAATGATTTTTTGATATTTCGTTTGCATTTGCCTTGCCATTCATTGACCTGCTTTGATCATTATGAATGAGGACAATTTAATGCAATTATGCCTAATGACATCGATTTCGCCCACAATTCACGAAGCAACAAACGGCAGTCCTCCGAGAGAGTAAAATCGCCAGACTCCAGAAATGTTAGGTTGGTTGGAATATAGCTGTTTGAACCCTCTATAAGTAAAAAATCTTGTTGCCCGCGTAGCTGTTGAAGCATTTTCTTGCTGGTTGCAATATCCCTTCGTATTTTTTTTAGCTCGTCCCGCTCGGTGTCCCGAAGCTGTTGAAATGTTTCACCCACCATTACCGAGTGCACCGCTGCGCCATTATCTTGTGCCTGTGAAAACTCTGGTTGCTGGATGATTGCGTCTTCATCTGGTTCCGAGCCTGGCTGAACGCAGCGATTCACCTCCGACGTTGCGTTGAGGCGAACTACCAGCTCTGCCTTGGTCCCAGTGGTTGGCAGTTCCAGTGCTAAAAGCCATGTTTTTAATTGCACTACCGTAACATCATTTATGTTTAAGTCTTTCATTGTGATCAATCCCACTTCTGATTTTGTGACAGGATGAAAGAGTTTATTAAATGTTCTTTGGGACTCAGCATCTGACTGATCTTTTCGATCTCACACTACGACTGAATTGCTTCTCGCGCATATTCTTTTACATTTATTCTTTAAAGACCTTAATGAGTATAACATTTTTCTTAAAAGGAGAGTGACCGTGTTACACATCGCTAAAGTTGGTATGCAGTTTAGGTCAATTATGGTGGTGGCCTGCTACATAATTAACATTAAAATATCCACTTGGCTAAAATCTGGTACAAAAGAAATTTACGTTATGTCAAATATACCTCAAGAAATTATTACAACAACTATTTTCGATAAAATAACATCCCAACATGAAAATAATAATATTCTAACAGAAACAATTCAGGAAAAATATTTTATAAATAACAACAAAGTATTTGGCGCAACAACCAAAAATCAAATAATCAATATTTGTATAACAGGTATTGTGAAACAAGTATCAACGAAAACAAATAAAAATTTTCAAACAAATTATATAGAACCAAATGTAATTTTAACATGGAATATTAATCAAAATTGTATGAATAAGGAAATCAAAATCAAAGGATATAATAATATAAATAAATACAGTTTGAAAAAACTAAAAAATACGCTTTTTAAAAACATTGAACTAAGAACCAAATAAATAATTTCTAATGTAAGCTTAAAACATCGAAAAATTCTTGATTGTCAAAAAAGCGTCTGGCGCTCGATACACGAACAATATATCACAAAGCGCCCACGCTTTTTTGACGATCAAGAATTTTTCAAAAAGCCGCCATGATTTACTTGCTTTGTTCGTGCTTTGCACTGCTGTCCTATTGCTGGGTGCCAATATTGCATAATTAACTTATTCCTTGTCTTCGCCTGCCTGCTTATCGCTTTAAACGCGTGCCGTAGAGCAGCTAAGCACTAGTGCTCATATATATTTGTATATATACGTGAAATTGTGCGTTTGATCTGTTTTCTGCAGATTTGGGCGACTTGGGCCTTGAAATGATTTTTTGATATTTCGTTTGCATTTGCCTTGCCATTCATTGACCTGCTTTGATCATTATGAATGAGGACAATTTAATGCAATTATGCCTAATGACATCGATTTCGCCCACAATTCACGAAGCAACAAACGGCAGTCCTCCGAGAGAGTAAAATCGCCAGACTCCAGAAATGTTAGGTTGGTTGGAATATAGCTGTTTGAACCCTCTATAAGTAAAAAATCTTGTTGCCCGCGTAGCTGTTGAAGCATTTTCTTGCTGGTTGCAATATCCCTTCGTATTTTTTTTAGCTCGTCCCGCTCGGTGTCCCGAAGCTGTTGAAATGTTTCACCCACCATTACCGAGTGCACCGCTGCGCCATTATCTTGTGCCTGTGAAAACTCTGGTTGCTGGATGATTGCGTCTTCATCTGGTTCCGAGCCTGGCTGAACGCAGCGATTCACCTCCGACGTTGCGTTGAGGCGAACTACCAGCTCTGCCTTGGTCCCAGTGGTTGGCAGTTCCAGTGCTAAAAGCCATGTTTTTAATTGCACTACCGTAACATCATTTATGTTTAAGTCTTTCATTGTGATCAATCCCACTTCTGATTTTGTGACAGGATGAAAGAGTTTATTAAATGTTCTTTGGGACTCAGCATCTGACTGATCTTTTCGATCTCACACTACGACTGAATTGCTTCTCGCGCATATTCTTTTACATTTATTCTTTAAAGACCTTAATGAGTATAACATTTTTCTTAAAAGGAGAGTGACCGTGTTACACATCGCTAAAGTTGGTATGCAGTTTAGGTCAATTATGGTGGTGGCCTGCTACATAATTAACATTAAAATATCCACTTGGCTAAAATCTGGTACAAAAGAAATTTACGTTATGTCAAATATACCTCAAGAAATTATTACAACAACTATTTTCGATAAAATAACATCCCAACATGAAAATAATAATATTCTAACAGAAACAATTCAGGAAAAATATTTTATAAATAACAACAAAGTATTTGGCGCAACAACCAAAAATCAAATAATCAATATTTGTATAACAGGTATTGTGAAACAAGTATCAACGAAAACAAATAAAAATTTTCAAACAAATTATATAGAACCAAATGTAATTTTAACATGGAATATTAATCAAAATTGTATGAATAAGGAAATCAAAATCAAAGGATATAATAATATAAATAAATACAGTTTGAAAAAACTAAAAAATACGCTTTTTAAAAACATTGAACTAAGAACCAAATAAATAATTTCTAATGTAAGCTTAAAACATCGAAAAATTCTTGATTGTCAAAAAAGCGTCTGGCGCTCGATACACGAACAATATATCACAAAGCGCCCACGCTTTTTTGACGATCAAGAATTTTTCAAAAAGCCGCCATGATTTACTTGCTTTGTTCGTGCTTTGCACTGCTGTCCTATTGCTGGGTGCCAATATTGCATAATTAACTTATTCCTTGTCTTCGCCTGCCTGCTTATCGCTTTAAACGCGTGCCGTAGAGCAGCTAAGCACTAGTGCTCATATATATTTGTATATATACGTGAAATTGTGCGTTTGATCTGTTTTCTGCAGATTTGGGCGACTTGGGCCTTGAAATGATTTTTTGATATTTCGTTTGCATTTGCCTTGCCATTCATTGACCTGCTTTGATCATTATGAATGAGGACAATTTAATGCAATTATGCCTAATGACATCGATTTCGCCCACAATTCACGAAGCAACAAACGGCAGTCCTCCGAGAGAGTAAAATCGCCAGACTCCAGAAATGTAAGGTTGGTTGGAATATAGCTGTTTGAACCCTCTATAAGTAAAAAACCTTGTTGCCCGCGTAGCTGTTGAAGCATTTTCTTGCTGGTTGCAATATCCCTTCGTATTTTTTTTAGCTCGTCCCGCTCGGTGTCCCGAAGCTGTTGAAATGTTTCACCCACCATTACCGAGTGCACCGCTGCGCCATTATCTTGTGCCTGTGAAAACTCTGGTTGCTGGATGATTGCGTCTTCATCTGGTTCCGAGCCTGGCTGAACGCAGCGATTCACCTCCGACGTTGCGTTGAGGCGAACTACCAGCTCTGCCTTGGTCCCAGTGGTTGGCAGTTCCAGTGCTAAAAGCCATGTTTTTAATTGCACTACCGTAACATCATTTATGTTTAAGTCTTTCATTGTGATCAATCCCACTTCTGATTTTGTGACAGGATGAAAGAGTTTATTAAATGTTCTTTGGGACTCAGCATCTGACTGATCTTTTCGATCTCACACTACGACTGAATTGCTTCTCGCGCATATTCTTTTACATTTATTCTTTAAAGACCTTAATGAGTATAACATTTTTCTTAAAAGGAGAGTGACCGTGTTACACATCGCTAAAGTTGGTATGCAGTTTAGGTCCATTATGGTGGTGGCCTGCTACATAATTAACATTAAAATATCCACTTGGCTAAAATCTGGTACAAAAGAAATTTACGTTATGTCAAATATACCTCAAGAAATTATTACAACAACTATTTTCGATAAAATAACATCCCAACATGAAAATAATAATATTCTAACAGAAACAATTCAGGAAAAATATTTTATAAATAACAACAAAGTATTTGGCGCAACAACCAAAAATCAAATAATCAATATTTGTATAACAGGTATTGTGAAACAAGTATCAACGAAAACAAATAAAAATTTTCAAACAAATTATATAGAACCAAATGTAATTTTAACATGGAATATTAATCAAAATTGTATGAATAAGGAAATCAAAATCAAAGGATATAATAATATAAATAAATACAGTTTGAAAAAACTAAAAAATACGCTTTTTAAAAACATTGAACTAAGAACCAAATAAATAATTTCTAATGTAAGCTTAAAACATCGAAAAATTCTTGATTGTCAAAAAAGCGTCTGGCGCTCGATACACGAACAATATATCACAAAGCGCCCACGCTTTTTTGACGATCAAGAATTTTTCGATGTTTTAAGCTTACATTAGAAATTATTTTTTGGGTTCTTAGTTCAATGTTTTTAAAAAGCGTATTTTTTAGCTTTTTCAAACCATATATTTATTTTTTACTTTTTAGTATGATGTTCTTCAAAAGCCGCTTCATGAATGCTTTATATTAATTTTCGCTTCTCTGAGAGTTATTTACAAACAAAAAAAAAGCAATTAAAAAAATCAATGTAAACAAAACTAAATTTGGCTAAAAGATTAAATGATCCATATGCCCATACTGGGAATTGAACCCGTTCTCCTAAGTAAAAAAAAAACTTAAAAATTGGCTAAAACATTAAAAGCAATCATTTGCTCATACTGGGATTTGAACCCGGAACCCCCTGATAAGAGTCAGGCACCCTTATCACTAGACTATGTGAGAATGTACCCTAATAAAAAATTATAATTGTGAAATACAAATTAACGAAATTTCAATAAAAAAACAAGTAGAAACGTTTCAGTCGGACGCACCCGACAGCGGTATACTCAATACCAGGATACGGCAGGGGTGTACGCTGCCTCAAATATTGTCTGGTGCAGATGGGGATGCCAAAAAGCTATCTTCCTTCTAAATTTGGTGACTCTAGCTCAATGTTTTTAAAGGTAGGAAAAGGGGGGCTGTGGGCGGTATGGGGGCGTGGCATCCAAAGTATTTATTCAGACCTTTGTGGGATGTCAAGTGCTACCCTCCTACCAAGTTTGGTGACTCAAGCTTAAAGTTTGTAAAAGGTTGCGGGGCGTGGCATAAAAATTTTTGCTGCAGATCTATTTATGATGTCAATTACTATCCTCATACCAAATTTGGTGACTCTAGCTCAAAGTAAGTAGAATTTGGTGGAAGGGGGGTGGTATGGGTGGTGGTATGGGCGGTGATATGGTTGGGGGCGGCATCCAATTTTTTGGGGATTCTTCATCAGTAATCTTGGCACTTAATTTGGCGGCTATAGCTCAAAAGCAGTGGAAAATATAGGCGTTTTTGATTTCAAAATGCATGGGGCTGGGGAACGCGAGGTCCGTGACTCCAAAACTTTGATAGCTAGCTTTAACACTTTGGCAAACACACGCATTCCCGTTTTTAGTGAAGCATTGGGGCGGTTTGGGGCAGTTTGGGCAGTATGGATTGGCGTGACATCCAAAGTTTTTATGCATTTTTTTGGAGGTTGTAATCACCTATCTTGGCACAAAATTTGGTGGCTCTAGCTCAAAAACTGTAGCAGATATGGGCATTTCTGGTGTTAAATTGCGGGGGGCTGGAGGAGGAATGGGTGGGCGTGGCTCCAAAATTTAAGATTAAGTTTTTTTGGGGTTGCTAGTAGCTATCTTCTCCCCAAATTTGGTAGTTCTAGCTGTAAGGGCTTGCGAAATAGCTGGATCTTTCGATTTTGCGTTATCGAGTTTATCGATTTGCCAGCCTCCTAGTTATCGTAGAATTCCAATCTTAGCACTTTAATTTACAATGCCATAGATAAAGGCATTCGCAAAGTTTCAAGTCTCTAGCTTAAAGGGTATGGAAAAAAAGTTGCGTTCATACAGACGGACGGACAGACGGACGGACACCATGACGGACATTGCACAAACCCAATATACTTTTTACCTTCGGTATCGAGTATAATCAAGATTAGACTTGACACAAAATATTTATGTAAGCAACAACGTAACAAAAATTGGATTTTTACCATATATTCAAACAAAAGAAATAACCCATGAACATACAAAATATAATAATGTATTTGAAATAATAACTCTAACATTGTTAACAAATACAATTTAAAGAATTTTATTGTAAGTAACATCAAAGTATTAAAGCTTACCCAAAACATTCATTGTAAATATCAAAAGCCAAAAGAGCAAGAATTAATGAAGGAACAATAAATTACAAAATTTGAGCAACCATCACTTTATCCAAACGAAACAACCGCCTGAGGACAGGCAATTCTTAAGGTTGGGGTAGTAAGATATCCATAACCAAACCAAACCAGATATGAACATCTCAAACTAATTGTAAACAATAACTGTATCCACACCAAATCTCTAATGCAAATATAAAACTATTTGTAAGCAATATCAAATCTCACACCAACCCAGTTATTAATAATTGTGAACAAAATCATCCCAATCACGCCACAAGCGTGAATATCTCAATATAAACATATTTCGGCTTCAGCATAGAAATAAACCAAAAGAACCAATAGCCGCTGATGATATATACAGCATGAGCTTTAAAACCTAAGTTTGATTTAAGGAGCTAACAAATAAATCGTCTCACCTTCAGAACTTCAATAAAGTAATAAATTGCTATTTGGTGCTCATAAACAAAACAACGCTTTGTTTTTTTTTACACCTATAATACGCAAACTTGTTATTATATATATAGAAACATGTCTCCTGTCTGTTAAATATTTAATCGTTAATGAATAAGCTGGTTTCTACGAAGTCTGTTGTGCCCCTTTCTACTATCTCTAAAGCATTTCCATCCTTAGTTTATATCTTATTGCGTCTCTTCCTAAGCCAAACTTTTGCTCTTACCCTTTTAGGAGTGTTCCGCCCCCAATTTTGCTCGTCTTTTCGTTCCCTGATTTATGATCACGACTCTGATCTGATCTTTGCGTACATAAAGGACATAGAGGATTGAATTTAAAGTGATTATCAAATAAACAACCAATGATATAATGAAAAAACATTAAGGGGCTAATATTCAATCAGAACTATAAAATAGCAGCTAAAATTACATATATAAAAATTCATATAATAATTGTAAAAATGGTGAAATGGATTTTCTTAAGTTGTATATCAAGAAGTTAATTTTCGAAAATGAGTAGCACGTTGTAGGATTGACTATGACATAAGTCTTAGTGCAATCCATAATAAATATTTTGTTTATCATATTGTTCGATCAAATTTCCATTGAATACTTTATAAATTTTTGAATAACAGTTGGTGCTTGTTTGCATATGTCAAATGTTTTTGACTCTAAAAATTTGCTATGTAGGCTGGTGTGTGAGAAATTGTAGGTGTGAGCACTGGTAAGTAGGTAAGAAGGGACTTAAAAGTGGTGCAGAGTAAAACAAAACTTTAAAATAAGATGGTAACATGCTAGCCGTACCTAATCTATGAATGAGTTACTAATACGTGTACGAGTGATGGTTCAGGTGATGCAATTATTGCATTACGCCCGCAGTAGAAAGTCTGATGATCGTTTAGCTGTGGGTCCCAATGATGAGGATTAGTGTGTGTGTCTTATACAAATGTGCGTATGTTTTATTTAAAGGACGCCAGGTTGCTACATCTGGTGAACGTCGTAAAAAATCTAATTTTCATCGACGGGCAGCCCAATCGTGATAACGAGAAGCACAAAACGGCAGCCCATTATCATCACCGTCGGTAAACAGCAGTTCACTATCAGGGGCGTGGCATCAAAATTTTTGATGCAGTTTTTTGGGGGTTGTTAGAATCTATCTTCTCTACAAATTTGGTAATTCTAGCTGTAAGGGCTTGCGAAATAGCTGGATCTATCGATTTGCGTTATCGAGTTTTATTGATTTGCTAGCCTCCTAGTTATCGTAGAACTCCAATCTTGACACTCTTTGCTGCTGTCTGTTGAAACTCTCTTAATCCTTGAACACATCACGGTTGCGACTCGATGTGTAATCCAGCTCACCAAGGAGCAAATAAAACACTTCCAACTGGTCAGGAATAAA
The DNA here is from genome assembly GCA_035044585.1 of Scaptomyza polygonia. Lineage (NCBI taxonomy): Eukaryota > Metazoa > Arthropoda > Insecta > Diptera > Drosophilidae > Scaptomyza > Scaptomyza polygonia. The sequence goes on along the minus strand of JAWNNU010000849.1, from coordinate 13,285 downwards.
CAATTAAAAACGTTCCAATGGAAAGTAACCGACAGAAATAGCTAAATTTACATGCAATCTTTGGGGGTCGTCAAAAGGTTTGCAAATGGTGCTGTGGATGATATGGTTGTAGAAGGTATCCAAGTTTGGGTTTCGTCATTTCACCAAATTTGGTGGCTCAAACTCAACAAAAACAATGGCAGATATAGACATTTCTGATTTCAAAATGAAGGAAAGGGCTGTGAAATGAGGTAGGGGGGAGGGGGGCTGGCGTGGCTCCAAAACTTTGAAGCAGTTTTTTTTTAATTCTTCCTACCGAATTTGGTTACTCTAGCTCAAACACTATGGAAGATCTACTCAATACCGTTTTTGTCGAAGCGTTGGGGTGGTTTGGGGCGGCTAGGTTAGCATGAATGGGCGTCGCATCCAAATTTTTGGGCACTTCTCTGCGGGTTGTCATCACCTGTATTGGAACCGGAATTGGTGGCTCAAGCTTTGAAAGATAGCCCCCCATCCCCATTTACATTACAGTCTTTAAGCTGGAGTCACCAAATTTAGTAGGAGGATAGCTTTTTGGCATCCCTATCTGCATCAGACAATCTTTGGGGCAGCGTACACCCCTGGCGTATCCGCACCCCATTGCAATCAGGTCTCTTTTTATCGGTTTTATTACTTGTATCGAGTATACCGCAGTCGGATGCGTCCAACTGAAACGTTTCGAATTAATAATAACTTTTTGGTTAACTCTGGTCTTTCCCAAGAGACACAAGATGAAATGTGCATAAAGATTTGTTTAAGTTGGATTTGCGCTTAGTGTCTTTCAAGGCAAGCGGCGGGCAAACTCACTATGTACATTTTTAGCAAAAAATTTACATTAATTAATACCTCGGAAACCACGCAAGATATTTTGATTTGGCTTTTTGCGTTTTTCAGAACCAAAGGGAACTGATTTAAATAAAGTTTGCTTATTACCGCCGCTTGTTTTCAACAAATGAGGGCAAAACCTTTGAGTTAAGCTTATTTTTTATTAAACTAACATTTTTGGAAAAATTATCGAAATCGGTCATTTATATAAATTTTTCAGGAGATTAGCAGTAACAATTAGTTTATAAAAGGACATGTGAAAACTGAATACATGACAATTTTTTGCCAATATACCTCATATTGCAGAGGCAACCAATAACATTAACATACCCTAATAATCTAAACTCTATATGAACTTTGTGAATTAATAGCAAAATGTGAAATATTTCAATATTATATCTGATAAATGTTTGTATATATTTTGGCAAAAAGTTAGGGCGTTTATAATCAATAAAACAAGTTGTATTTAATTTAATAAACTAACAATTAAATCACTTGGCCTTTAGAACTTGTGAGATAGTTCGGAGGGGGCTGAGCTGTGGCTGCCAGGCGGGTTGCGGGGTGCGGATAGCGGACGGCCTCTCTATGATTTAAGCTTTGAATAAGCGAGAAACCTCTCAAATAAGCAGTCCCGGACAAACAGCGGGCATGGTACCATACACTATACCGAAAATACGCTTGTGGCACCGTCTTTAAGGCATAGCCCAAAACACTTCCACTTCCCTCAGTCATACCTTCCTTCATTCTTACGACCCCTATATCTCACTCCGGGCAAAACTATGGTGTCATACGAAGCGTGCCGAAAGTCATCTTGGCCGGGGGCCCGGATTAAAATCTAGCCCAGTCGCTTACGGTGAGCTTAGGCAGATGGCGAACGCCTGTTCTTATAAGCCTTACCCGGGTTCTGCAGATCTCTGCCAGGGCGGACCTTTCACTTCTCCGCAACTCGTGGTACTTTTTGAAAGATATAAGCAAACCAAGTTAAAAAGCACAGCAAGATGCTCCAGCTGGCAGTATCGTAAGGCACTACGAAAACCACCTCCTTGACGAGGAGCGGCACTCCATCGTGGGTCTTTCCCATGGAGAAAGCAAGGCAGGACCATGCCAGACCAAATGGTATTTAAGGTACCTTCAGCAGGGACTACCCCCTGCTGAAGCACTGCGCATGGCAACGGCCGGAATCGACTCGGCGAGCCAGGTACGGGGACCAGCCCCAAAACGTCTCAGCAGTACGCTGACGCCACAAACTGCCATCCCCTAAAAATCTTGCCCAGAGAAGCGTCCTAGTACGTTGGCAGCCGCCGTAGCAACAGCAGTGTGATTTTCCTCCTCAATGTCCACTGAGGCTCGCATCTCGTACGCAGCGATTGCGAAAAAAGTAAAGGTGGCCGTATTACCTGTAGAATACCCGCCATGGGGACTTGTCCGCATTGAAGTAGGCTGGTGATGATAACTGCCCAAAATGCGCGGATCGGTCAACCAAATCCTTATTGGCTCTGCTGAGGAACCAAAACAAGATCGAGGCCAATTCATGGAAGGTGCTATCGAGGAATGTTGGCGCGGGGACTGCGCGCGCCCAAACGACAGCCCCGGGAGCTGCAGGCTCGGCACCCGGCATCTGGCAGATGCCACCGATTTATTGAAGGATCGGGCTTAGGATGTGGACCTTGCAGAGATGACGCTCGGTCCAGCAGAGCTGAAAGGAATGGATGGAGATGTGCCGATGTCCTCGTAGAAGTTGGGTGAGGTGCTGCAAGTGGCAGATGAAGCAGCTGACGTCACCATGACGGGCAGCGGTGATGTAGGCAGCTCCTCCCTTGCATCCTCAGGAGCTGGTAAATGATTGTGACGCCAAACTTCACCGTCACTGGGCTACACCAGATAAAAATCTACCGAGATTCTTTACCCAAAGCATGCATAATGGTAAGGAAATGTAGTAAATGTACTATTCTTCCAGAATTCGTCACAAGGGACTGCGTGCCAATTGCCGTAAGGGCAAAATTACTGGTAAGACGGACTGCCACCCACCTGAAATAGAAAAGCTGATGGACCACTGCAGAAGAAAGAAGCTGCCGGTTATAATCAGCTGCGATGCCAATGTGCACCACACTAAATGGGGCAGCGGGTGAGTGCCCTTCCAACTTTTTATTTAATCATACCTTAGAAATAGGAAAAGTCGGATCGACACCGACATTTGTAACTAGAGTAAGAGAAGAGGTATTTGACATAGCTCTGATTAGTCGAACTCTTAGGCCACATCTCAGAAAAAAACATGTCTCTCCAGAAGAATCCATGTCAGACCATAGGATCATCTTATTCATACATCAAGTTAATACGGATAGTAGTGTACCAACTCGCAACCCAAATAAAACAAACTGGGAAAAACTTAGACACTGAAAACTCTACAATACCCAGATGCGCTAGAAAGAATTGTTAGAAATTTGAATATAAGCATTATAAATGCATATGAAGAAAACTGCCGCGCAAAGAAAAAGATGCCCCATGGTGGAATGACAGTCTTGAAAGAATGCGACTCACCACCCGTCACCTCTTCAATAAAGCCAAGAGGAATGGTTCATGGAATACATACCGCGAAAGCCTACAGTAAGGAGATAAGGAGGGCCAAGCGTAGGAACTAAAGACACTATTGCGAAAGTATAACAAATACGTGAAAAGGTGCCCGGCTAATCTAATCTAACCCTGAAGCGTATAGACGAATCATATACGAGCTCCAATATGCAAAGATTAGAGCTTCTGTTTGACACGCACTTCACAGGAAGCATATCCTGGCAACAGTACGAATCACTTGAAACAGAGTACATCTCCTTTGGAGTATACTAAGAAGTAGACGAGCTATTAAGCTAAAAAGAATGGCATGTGTGGGAATCACGGGAGCGATGAGGACCTGTCCTACATCAGCGCTGGAGGTTCTAATGGAGATAACGCCACTCCCTCACACAATTAGGCTGCAACAGAAGGCAACCCTCTTGAGAATTTTCTTTGAAAGAGTCGGGAGAGGACACATTCTTAGCCGAGTAGAGGCAGTTATGATATCGGGTGAACTTCCCTTATTGGCACAGCAAAGGGACGAAATAAAAGCCGAATACATATTCGGTCAAAAGTTTTAAGTTCAACTTAAACTTTAACTTAACAAAAGGGAGTGGTCATCTCTAGAGGAGATCCACAATATGAAGATACACACCATAAAATGGTACACCGATGGATCCCTAACACACCAGGGCTCCGGTCTTGGTGTGGTAGGCCCTCGGCTAACTTACCACGAGCCCCTAGGTAGGTACACAAACATTTTTCAAGCTGAGGTATGTGTAATAGGGAGGTGTGTGTACTAAAATTTAAAACGAAACTATCGGAATAAAGATGTAGCAATCTTATCCTATAGCCAACCAGCAATAATGGCACTAAACAAGACCGATATTAGGTCAAAGATAGTTCGTGAGGTACGAACCAGGCTGCGATCAAAAAATAGGCTAACCCTAAGATAGGTTCCGGGAATTGTCGACATAGCATGGAACAAAGAGCCAGACAAGCAAGCAAAACTGTGGACTGCAACAGAAGCGACACCCCTCAAAGGACTCGAACCGAATTGTGGTGTAGGCAGAAACAAAATTCGGTAGGAGCTTAGGAGCGAAGGCCAAGGACACCAGGACTCGGACAAGGGTCCTCAAACGGGTTAAGCAAGTCATACCAATGGGAAACAAGTAGAAACGTTGCAGTCGGACGCACCCGACTGCGGTATACTCGATACCACTAATAAAACATATTAAAAGAGACCTGATTGCAATGGGGTCCGGATACGGCAGGGGTGTACGCTGCCTCAAAGACTGTCTGGTGCAGATGGCGATGCCAAAAAGCTATCTTATTTCCAAATTTGGTGACTCTAGCTCAAAGTTTGTTAAAGGTAGGGGCTGGGGGCGGTATGCTAGCGTGGCATCAAAATTTTTGCTGAAGATCTGTGTATCAAGTCAATAGCTATCTTCATACCAAATTTGGTGACTCTAGCTCAAGGTTACAAGAAGGGTGGCTGGGGGAGGTATGGGAGGCGTGGCATAAAATGTTTTGCTGCGGATCTGTGTATGATGTCAATTGCTATCCTCCTATAAATTTGGTGACTCTATCTCAAAAATAGTAAAATTTGGGTGAAGGGGGGCTGGGGACGAAAAGGCGAGGCGTGGCATCCAAATTTTTGCTGCAGATCTATTTATGATGTCAATTGATATCCTCATACCAAATTTGGTGACTCTAGCTCAAAGTAAGTAGAATATGGTGGAAGGGGGCTGGTGGTGGTATGGGTGGGGGCGGCATCCAATTTTTTTGGGTTTCTTCATCACCAATCTTGGCACTTAATTTGACGGTTGGGGTCGGCTAGGGCAGTACGGATAAGCGTGGCATTTTTATGAATTTGGTTGATTGTCGTCAACACCTTGGCACCAAATTTGGTGGCTCTAGTTCAAAAACTGTAGAAGATATAGGCATTTTTGGTGTTAAACTGCTGGGGCTGTGGGAGAAATGGGTGGGCGTGACTCCAAAATTTAAGATGCAGCTTTTTTGGGGTTGCTAGTAGCTATATTCTCCCCAAATTTGGTAGTTCTAGCTGTAAGGGCTTGCGAAATAGCTGGATCTTTCGATTTTGCGTTATCGAGTTTATTGATTTGCCAGCCCCTAGTTATCGGAAATATCCAATCTTAGCACTTTAATTTACAATGCCATAGATAAAGAGATTTGCAAAGTTTCAAGTCTCTAGATTGAAGGGTGTGGAAAAAGTTGCGTTCATACAGACGGACAGACGGACAAACACCATGATAGACATTACACAAACCCAATTAACTCTTTACCTTCGGTATCGAGTATAAAAATTAAGTGATTTACAAACTTTTTTATACATTGTATTGGTTTTAAGCTTTAAATAACATAATATTAGTATAAGACAACTAAACGCCACTATACCCTTTCATTTTCAAGCCTTCGTTCTGATATTTTTTGGTATCGTTTTTACGTCTTTTGATTTTTTCGCCATCAATTATTACACGTTCTAGTATTTCTATTTGAATATTTAAAATAGTCGAAATGGCGTAAATGTGCTCCACACGCTCCCTGTAATCGACCTGCTTGCTTTCCTCATTCTTGTGTTCATTAATTTTTTTTGTTTTGTTTAGTATACTCCTTGCAGCAGAATCCTGTATTTGTGCAAGATTATCTCTTTTGTCCAAAATGCGTTGAATATTTTCAGCCACTATCCGATTATGCCGTTTGTATTCCTTTTTTATGAATGGAAGCGATTTAAAAAATCGGTAGGCACCATAGTACTCAACACGCAAAAATTGGGTAAAAGTTATATGTCGATTGAATTTGGCATCCTGATCAGCCTTTGCAGTTGTAAAATAATCATAGATCGTTGTCATAAACACATTAATAAGTAAAACAGAAACTACAAACCCTAATGCTGCATACATTATCATGCCGATAAATGTACCGCCATAAAAAAGATCAGATGGATTGATTTCATGACTGAAGCCAAAGGAAAAGCACAAGGCCGTGATCACACCTCTGACGGGTCGAACAAAGTAGGGGCTATTGTTGCCGTTAATAGTAACAAAAACAATGGCAAATGCCATTAAAATTATAACTATTGCCATTGCAGTAATAGCCAAAGCTTTCCAGGCCAGATATAAGGTAGTCGTAAACAGCTGAAATACTTTTGAAAATTGTAGCACCTTCCACAATCTTAGCGTTGTTACACATATTAGAAATCCAGTCAAAATAAATATCAACAAATGCAAGCGTGCTGGCTTTCGAAAGTCAACGAACTCCAGCTTATTAGACCCTTCCAATCTCTTAAGCATTGACGCTACTAGCGATGACCGCACAATAATAACAGCAATCAAAACGATATTAAGAACAACGATAATCAAATCGAGTTTATACCACATACTGCGTATCTTGGATGGCTCGTACCACAAGTTCACTATGACGGCATGATTGAATTGTAAGACCACTATCAAGTAGATGAGCAACACCAGGAGTGTTATGTATGGAAGCTGCAATACATCATTGACCAGCTTTATACTGTCACAATTAACATCGGGAATAATACTTCCAAAGGGAGTTCGCTCCACTCGCATGGTGCAAACACTGAACATATCTGCATCCACATTGTAAAGAGTAAAGTCCATAAATACCGCTGAGCTGTTATAAGTAAGCCAATGATATTCCGTGAGGAAATCCAGTATCTTCATGCTGTTTTCCTTGTTGCGAGCAAGCAGTGCAACGTAGCCAGATAGTTCCGGATAGTGTTGGAACTTCCCAATGTGATCAAAGTTAAGCAGAATGGAAGATGTTAAGTCATGGTGCTTGGTAATGGACAGCCAGGGATCGTAGGTGCGCCAGTATTTATTGGTATAGTGCAGTCGCTGATAGGGCAGCTGCCAACCAGGCATGTACATAGTATCTGAAAATTCCGGACTATTCCAACCAAACACTTCTTTTGCCAAGCGCAGCTGTCGCAATCGAACGACCCCCAATAGTTTACTTTGTTCGCTGTGAACCCACGAGGGTGCACCCTCTTTATTTGTGTCGTAACTGAATGCATCGACTAACGACGACTTGACAAAATCAAAGAGCTGATTTATGTTATAAACCTCTTTTAGTCCAATATATCCGGTATGATTACTCATAAGAAGCCGATGCATATTGGCCGTGTTATAGTACATAAGCTCGTCACGTGACACCAGCACTAAGCAGGTTAAAATAGTAAAGTATTTCCCATAGAGAATAAGGTCTTGGGCAATATTTTTATACGCTGAATTGAGGTTTTCGTTGCGGTAGCGTTCGGTGATTAGCATCTGAACTCTCATACTACTAAGCCGTTGTTTTAAAAAACTTAGGCGGTTGTATTCCTGGTCATCTTCTTTTGTTTCGCTGCGATGCTTTGGCATGCTTCGTGGCCAAATGGACATATCAATCGAAATTATAAGAAATTTTATCGGATCTGCAAATATCATTTGAAAGAACACTACTATCACTACTGTCAGCAAAAGGTTTTTTGCGTTTTTCGTCTCATGTTCAAAGCCCGAATAGATGATCATCAAAGACACGCAAGTAATAATAATGAAAACGGTGAACACAAAAAAAAAATAGCGACTCTTTCGCTTGTCCATCGTTTATGCTTTACCGATTCTTTCGTTTATACAAATTTGCTTAGTATTTTTTATTTATACTACACTTCACTCATAGAAGAAAAAATATTTTGAAATAATAATTTTCGACATTTTTAAACGAACTTCATTGTTCAGGGTATTGAAATAAAAGTCTTAAAGCTTATGAGAAAACAAAAGATTGAAATAGCAATGAGCGATAAATTAAAGCATTGTAAAAAAGCGTCGGGCGCTCGATTAACGAAAAAGTAATTTTAAAATTTTTAGAAATTGACTTCCGCTAGTAGCAATTCCGCCCCAAAAATTTCACGGTGTCACATAATAACGAATGGTTTAATTTTTTACTGTGGGCACCAAACTTATCGGACTTGTCTGCTAAATGTTGACACCTTGCCAGACTAAATTAACCAAGTGTTTGCTTAGCATCTTTATACTCGATACCGAAGGTAAAGAGTATATTGGGTTTGTGCAATGTCCATCATGGTGTCTGTCCGTCTGTCCGTCTGTATGAACGCAACTTTTTCCTTACCCTTCAAGCTAGAGACATGAAACTTTGCAAATTTCTTTATCTATGGCATAGTAAATTAAAGTGTTAAGATTGGAGCTCTACGATAACTAGGGGGCTGGCAAATCTATAAACTCGGTAACGGTAAATCGGTAGATCCAGTTATTTCGCAAGCCCTTACAGCTAGAACTACCAAATTTGGGGAGAAGATAGCTACTAGCAACCCCAAAAAAACTGCATCTTAAATTTTGGAGCCACACTCACCTACTCCGCCCTCAGCACCCCGCAGTTTAACACCAAAAATGCCTATATCTTCTACAGTTTTTGAACTAGAGCCGCCAAATTAAGTGCCAAGATTAGTGATGAAGAAACCCAAAAAAAAAATTGGATGCCGCCCCCACCTATACCACCACCAGCCCTTCTTCCAGCATATTCTACTTACTTTGAGCTAGAGTCAATAAACTTGGTATGAGGATAGCAATTGACATCATATATAGATCAGCAGCAAAAATTTGGACGCCACGCCCCTTCCTTACCAATCTCAGCCCCCCTTCCCAAAAATTTTACTTTTTTTGAGCTAGAGTCACCAAATTTGGTATGAAGATAGCTATCGACACGATACCCTACCTTACACAAAATTTGCGCTAGAGTCACTAGGAAGGAAGCTATATTGGTATGAGCAAAGCAATTATCATGATACACAGATCTTCAGCCACCCTTTCCATACTTTTAACAAACTTTTAGCTAGAGTCACCAAATTTGGAAGGAAGATAGCTTTTTGGCATCCCCATCTGCACCAGACAGTCTTTGAGGCAGCGTACACCCCTGCCGTATCCGCACCCCATTGCAATCTGGTCTCTTTTAATATTTTTTATTACTAGTATCGAGTATACCGCAGTCGGGTGCGTCCGACTGTAACGTTTATACTTGTTTTTAAATGTGTGTTTTTATATATATTTTTTAATTTATTTATATAGTAATTGACTGTTTTAAGCTAACTAAAATACAAATAAAATGATACAGAAGTGGTTTGTTATGACACTGCCCTATATCAGCAGATGCCGTTATCAAGGGATTGCCACCTGGCAGAATTACATCTGCCCACAAATGTTCTCACAAATTGCACAATAATTAAAAGAATTTTGCAGTTGAACTCCTTTTATCTTCAGAGAGCTTTTTTTAATGCTTCATTAAAAGAAAACCGAAATGGTATATATATTTTTAAAATACAATACTCCCAATTATGTTTAAGAAATGTGGCATTGCTGACCCAGACATCAAAATATCTGAATCGGACTAGTTGGAAGCATCAGATTTCAGGGTTTGGCGTCGTTTACTTTCCGCTCAAAACTAATGAGTGTTTTGGTTTGTGGCACAGTGAAATTAAATTGCAGCGAATTTCGGGCGCGAAGCGCTTTCGTTGACATTCCTGTATATCTTTTTTATACTCGATACCGAAGGTAAAGAGTATATTGGGTTTGTGCAATGTCCGTCATGGTGTCTGTCCGTCCGTCCGTCTGTCCGTCTGTCCGTCTGTCCGTCTGTATGTTCGCAACTTTTTTCCACACCCTTCAAGTTAGAGACTTCAAACTTTGCAAACCTCTTTATCTATGGCATAGTAAATTAAAGTGTCAAGATTGGAGTTCTACGATAACTAGGAGGCTGGCAAATCGATAAACTCGATAACGCAAAATCGATAGATCCAGCTATTTCGCAAGCCCTTACAGCTAGAACTACCAAATTTGGAGAGAAAATAGCTACTAACAATCCCCAAAAAACTGCATCAAAAATTTTGGAGCCACGCCCACCCATTCCGCCCCCAGCCCCCCCCGCAGTTTAACACTAAAAATGCCTATATCTTCGACAGTTTTTTAGCTAGACCCACCAAATTTGGTGCCAAGATAGGTGTTGACGATCTCCAACCAAATTCATAAAAACTTTGGATGCCACGCCCATCTATACTGCCCTATCCGCCCTCAACCACCCCAACGCTTCGCTAAAAACGGTAGTGCGTGTATCTTCGAAAGTGTTTGAGCTAGAGTCTCAAAATTTGGTAGGTAGATAACTGGAAACGACAACCCAAAAACGACATCAAAGTTTTGGAGCCCCACCCACCCATTCAGCCCCCAGCACCCCCGCAGTTTAAAAACAGAAATGCTTACATCTTTTACAGTTTTTGAATTAGAGCCACCAAATTTTGTGCCAAAAGAGGTAATTATAACCCCCAAAAAAATTCATAAAAACTTTGGATACCACGCCAATCCATACTGCCCAAGCTGCCCCAAACCGCCCCAATGCTTCACTAAAAACGGGAATGCGTGTATTTTCCAAAGCGTTTAGGCTAGAGTCACCAAATTTGGTAGGAAAATAGCTATTAACGATTGTCAAAAAACTGCATCAAAGTTTTGGAGCCACGCCCCCCCGTTCCCCAGCCCCCTGCATTTTGAAATCAAAAACGCCTATATTTTCCACATTTTTTGAGCTAGAGACGCCAAATTTGATGCCAAGATTAGTGATGAAGAAACCCAAAAATTTTGGATGGCGGCCCCCACCCATACCTCCCCCAGCCACCCCTTCACCATATTCTACTAACTTTGAGCTAGAGTCACCAAATTTGGTATGAGGATAGCAATTAACATCATAAATAGATCTGCAGCTAAACTTTGGACGCCACGCCCCCCATACCAGCCCCCAGACCCCAGCCCCCCTTCCACCATATTCTACTAAGTTTGAGCTAAAGTCTCCAAATTCGGTTTGAGGATAGCTATTGACATGATACATAGATCTTTAGCAAAAATTTTGATGCCACGCCCCCATACCGCCCCAGCTCCTACCTTTAACAAACTTTGAGCTAGAGTCACCAAATTTGGAAGGAAGATAGCTTTTTGGCATCCCCATCTGCACCAGACAATCGTTGAGGCAGCGTACACCCCTGCCGTATCCACACACCATTGCAATCAGCTCTCTTTTAATCTGTTTTACTACTGGTATCGAGTATACCGCAGTCGGGTGCGTCCGACTGCAACGTTTCTACTTGTTTTTTAACTTTAAGTGGAATTTTATAAAAAAGCCGCCGTAAAAGTATTCTTTTTGAATTTTCCTTTTCTGACAGTTATTAAAAACCCTTAAAATATGTTTCGCTTTGCTGAGAGTTACATGCTCGCTCCGATACAAGCGAAGCTTATAAAAAGCTTTTAATAATACACACTTTTCAAGTAAAGGAATCAACAAATTTACTACTGAAATATGAACTGCCCATTTTTAAATTAAGCATAATTTAAATGTTGCAGCCGGGAGTAAATTATTACTAGACGGGAACGGTGGTCGTGCTTTTAAAACTGTTTATTTAAATCCTTAGGCGACTTCTCGAGCTATCATATCAAACAAATTTCGTTTCTCTATCTTGAATTCAGTGAAAGCAAGTTAAAAACGGTTCAGTTGATCGCAACCGACTGCGTTGTTCTGTGATACCAGTAAAACAAACAGGTAACGAATCCTGATGGCAAATGGTGAATACGGTTGCGGCAGGGGCCATCTAACCACAAAAACGTTTCGGTCTTCTTTGCTTCTGATAAGCTGTCTTTGCCAGATGCCATCATACACATGAGGAACGTACTCTTCTATTTTGGCCACTCATATATTAGCAGTGCGCAGTCCAGCTCCGGCAATACACGTTCAGACATATTAATTATAGTTCAATGTGTTCTATATTTTCTTCTGACACCATGTAATAAGTCTGATGCTTATTATATTTCAAGATTTTATTGAATCTTGGTATGTTAACAATAAGGCCGCTTACATCGAGATGCACCTTCATCGATCAATTCTTAAAACTATCGATTAGTTATATACATGATTTGATCTGATGATACTATCGGCTACCTAATAATATTACAATAATATTACTGGTTTAACTAAGTTTGCAAAGTTGCAAATGAATATTCTATACAATTCACATAATCCCAAAAACTGTTTTATTTCTTTGGAGTCTTGGGTAAAGGCCTATACGCAAATGACAAAACAGCGCCCGTACCATACAAACTTCATATAAAAACAAGTAGAAACGTTGCAGTCGGACGCACCCGACTGCTGTATACTCGATACCAGTAGTAAAACAGATTAAAAGAGAGCTGATTGCAATGGTGTGTGGATACGGCAGGGGTGTAGGCTGCCTCAAAGATTGTCTGGTGCAGATGGGGATGCCAAAAATCTATCTTCCTCCCAAATTTGGTGACTCTAGCTCAAAAATAGTAAAATTTGTTGGAAGGGGGGCTGTGGTTGGTAAGGGGGGGCGTGGCATCCAATCTTTTGCTGTAGATCTATTTAGGATGTTAATTGCTATCCTCATACCGAATTTGGTGACTCTAGCTCAAAGTTAGTAGAATATGATAGAAGGGGGGCTGGGGGCGGTATGGGTGGGGGCGCCATCCAAAATTTTTGGGTTTCTTCACTTCCAATCTTGGCACCAAATTTGGCGGCTCTAGCTCAAAAGCTGTGGAAAATATAGGCACTTTTGATTTCAAAATGCAATGGGCTAGGGAACGGGGGGGGCTTGGCTCCAATTTTTGATGCAGTTTTTGGGGAGCCGTTACCAGTTATCTACCTACCAAATTTTGTGACTCTAGCTCAATCGCTATGTAAGAAACACGCATTACCGTTTTTACCGAAGCGTTGGGGCGGTTGGGGGCGGCTAGGGCAGCACGGATAAGCGTGGCATTTTTATGAATTTGGTTGATTGACGTCAACACCCATCTTGGCACTAAAT